>PVLD010016077.1:0-46270 GCA_004027595.1 Dinomys branickii | reverse complement strand
GAGAATTGTTTTCCAACCTTTAACTTTCAACCTATGGATTTCTTTTTGAGTAAAGTGTGTTTCCTGTATACAGCATATCGTTGGATTGTGTTCCTTAATCCAGTCTTCCAATCTTTTCCTTTTGACTTTTGAGTTGAGGCCATTTACATTAATGGTTATCATGGTTATATGTTGGCTTATTCTAGTCATGTTATTTACTGGTTGTTTTCCTTCTTTTGCTGACTGTTTAATTATTTGTTCTGTTTAGGGAGTTATTTCTATAGCTGTTCTTGGGATTGTGGTCTCTTTTTTCTCTGTCTAGAATATCTTTTAGTGCTTTTTCCAATGCTGGTTTGGCACTCATGAAGTTCTTCAGTTGTTCTTTGCCGTGGAAATATTTTATTTCTCCATTGAATTTGAGGGATAATTTTGCAGGATACATCAATCTGGGTTGGAAGTTGTTTTGTCTTAGAATCTGTAGTATCTCGCTCCAAGCTCTTCTCGCTTTCATGGTTTCTGTTGAGAAATATGCTGTGATTCTGATGGGCTTTCCTTTATAGGTGATCTGTTTCCTTTCTCTGGCAGCTTTTAATATTGTGTTCTTTTGCTGGATATCTGGGATCTTGATTATTATATGCCTGTGCGTGTTTTTCTTTGGGTTATGGATCATTGGTGTTCTATATGCTTCGCTTAACTGAACTTCAGTATCTTTTAGTTTGTTTGGGAAATTTTCTGCTATTATTTCATCAAATATTCCTTTTATATCATTTGTGAGATCTCCTGCTGTTTCACACACTCCTATAATTCGAATATTGTTACACTTTGCCTCATCTTGCAGCTGTTGGATTGACTTTTCTTGTGTCTTTGATGATATCACGAGATTTTTCCTTTCACGCTCATAAGCTGCCATTCTGTCTTCCAGTTCTGAAATTCTATCTTCGGTTTCATTTAAACGGTTTTTCATGCTTTCAGCGTTAGTTTTCAAATCCTGGCATTCTCTTTGGACCTATTTCATTATTGGTAATTCATTCCTGAATTGCTCTTGTAAGGTTTCCATTTGTTTCCTATTTTCTTCTAGACTTTTGTCTATTTCTTGTCTGTGTGAATGGAACATTTCTTCTATCATTGTTTTCAGCTCGTTTTTTACCTGAGAAATCTTTGCAGGTATGTGGGTTATTTCTGCTTTAAGCTCTTTCATGGCCTGTTGGAGTTGTTTCATTTCGGATGGAATCGTTTCATATCTTGAAGTTATGAGGCTTCCTGGTTCCCCTGTATCTTCACATTCAAAACTTGTTCTGGGTGGGGTTGAGTTTTGAGACTGAGTTTTGTTCCTCTGTTTTCCCATTTTTGGGTATCAGATTCAAAATGTGGAGCTATAAATTCCACAGGCAGTTCAGCAGGCGGAGGTCTGCTGCAAAGGCTGCTCCAATGATTCCTTCTCTTTGGGAAAATGTCCCTTAAGCTTTCTGCTGAGATTTGTTCTTCTGTCTTCCCTTTTTTGGGTATCAGATTCAAAATATTGAGCAGTAGATTCCCCAGGCAGTTCAGCAGGCAAAGGTCTGCTGCAGAGGCTGCTCCAATGACTTTTCTTTGGGGGTATGTCCCTTAAGCTTTCTGCTGAGAGTTCCGCTTAAAAGGGTGTACAGATGTTGGTTAGCTATTCCCTAGCTAGAGACCTGGGTGAGGTGTGTAAGACTGCTCCCCCGCCCTCCCAGGGTTCCCTGCAGGCATAGGGATGGATCTCCTCCCCCACTCGGTGATCTGGTCGCGAGCGCAGATAGCTCACCAGTTTTCGGAGTCCCTGCAGGCAGGAAGGTTCCAAGGTGCCAGTTTTTTGTGCTATGCTCGCGATCCGCCGCTTGCAGCCATTGTTTCCTCGCGGTCTCTGGGTCTGCGGGAGGGAGCGGGATGCTCCGCTCCTATGCTGCTCGCCCCGCCCTGGCCACGGACCACCGGCTGCCGAGGGTCTAGGCTGCGCAACCTGCCCGATGCGTGCGAAATGTGGGACTGCCGGGCGTTGCCGCTGCTAATAAGCCGATCTCTGTCGGGAGTCGCTGGAAAGCTGCGCCGGCTCGGGAGGCGGAAGGGACCGAGCTGGCTTTGCCCCCAGGGCAGTCGGACCCAGCCAAGCCCCCTATCCGCGCGGAGCGTCTCCGGCTCCCAGCGTCTGGGGCTTTCCCGCGTCTCGCCACGGCAGTTTGGGCCGCCCTACCGCATCTCCCCCGGCAGCTCAGAGAAACACGTTCAGTTTGATCTTCCCAGCCGAGGTCTCGGCATTCACGCTCGCCAAGTCTGTCTCGAGCTGGTGGTGTTTATCGAGGAGGATCGCTCCCTTGCTGCTCACCTGGTCGCCATCTTCCCGGAAGCCCCAGGTGCAGCATTTAAACACAAGTGGTATAGGACAGTGTCTGTTGCTTTCGTTCCTATCCATTGTCAGAAGTCTTAAAAGAAGAAAATCCAGGTCTGCACATAGAAGGAATTTCCTTAAGGTCTTCTGTGGTGCTCTTGTGTTGGAAATGAGGGAAGAATGCAGAGGAGGATTATGTTTCACCATCATTTTAAAAAGACCACAGAGCATTTATTAATCACCTGTCCTGACACTCAAATCAAATGCTAGGGAAGCCCTTATTAGGTGTGAGAGTAGATGATGGTAACAATGACTGACATTTAGGCGCTTCACTCCACACCAGAAATTGCTCTAATTTGTCATTAGTAGTAACTCACAGTCTTCTTCCAATGACCTCTGAAGTGTATACCATTCACATCCCTGTTTACAAAGGAAGAAACTAAAAACAGATTGTAAGTGACCTGTTCAGGATCAGACGTCTACTAAATGATAAAGACTGGGCTCAGACCCAGCCAGATACACTCAGGAAGCCCACACTGCTTCTCCTCACTTCGCTGCCCAGGAGAAGTGGAGCGAGGCCAACAGGAGAGCAGGGCCTGTGGCAAATACTTGGGAGACAGTGCTGGACTGAGGGGTGAACGAGGCAAGCACAGAGGCAGGAGCTGATTCCCAGAGAAGTGCCCAGGAAGTACAGCCAGGAACGGTGCATAAGGCAGAGAGCGCCCTCTACAGGGAGAGCAAAGGAAAAGCAGGGAATAGTTCACTCGCCCCACGCCTATAGAGTATTGTGACTGCCAATCATGACGTCAAATTGATTGGATTCAGAATTGCTTTGAAGATGAGAAAAGCACACTTTGGGTTCGTCTGGTGGGTCATGGAGGAGAGACCTTGGGAAGCACATGTGGTCACTGACTCCTTTCTTCGATGGCACAGTTTTCCCATTCTATGTCCTGACTACCATGAGCTAAGCTGCTTTGCCCTGAGGTGCCCTTCTGCCTGGATGCTTCTGTCTTGGAGCCAGCTGCCCCTGGATCAAAGCTGTAGAAAGTGTAGGGCAGATTAAACCCTGTTCCCCTGGGTGGTGGGTGCTCCCTACTGTGTCCCAGTGGAGGGAAAGCTGATGAACACAGACATTCAGGGCTGCCTTGAGTCTACAGGAAGGATTGGAAGACGTCATGAGGGAATTGGAAGTTCCCAGAAGGAAATATCTTGGTGTTCTGGCATGTTGGGAGTCTCCTCCCACCCTACAGGGAAGCCTGAGCCCCTTTTAAATATGAATGTGCAGCCTAAGGTCAGGTGTATGAGAAAAACATCAACACAGAAATGTGACCCAAAAAGAGACAAATAATTTTAAAGACCAAGAACAATTGTTTAAATCTGAAAACATATCTGTAGGGAGCTTATAAAGTTATTTTCAGAAAGTAGGAAAACATACAGTGAAAAGGGGAAGACATGATGGAAGAAAAGAAGACTTTTTGGGTATTAAAAGATGCTTCATAAACAACTCTAGAGAGAGATTGGGTGAAAAAATCAATGATCCAAGCATGGCGGTGTATCTGTAATCCCAGCCACTCGGGAGCATGAGGCAAGAGGATGGTGAGTTCCAGCCTAGCCAGGGCAACTTAGCCACATTGTAGCTCAAAATGAAAAACTAAAAAGTCACGGAGATGTAGCTTTAGGGCAGAGTGATTATGGTGAGAGGGCCTGGCTCCTCTCCCAGGTGCAGCAACAACATAAAGCTGGGGAAAACTTCCACAGAGTTAAAAAAAAAAGTGGAGCTAAATGAGGAATAAAAAAGTTATTGTACTTAATATTATATTGAAAAGTATTTTGAAAAGGGGTGTTAGGTGGAAAAAGGAGCGTGTATTTCTCTCCCTCTCTCTCCTCCCTCCTTCTCCTCCCTCCTGTGCAACTAATACAAAGGCAGGGATAAGCAAGGAGAGAAAGACGTGGGATCCAGGCCGCGGGGAAATCCAGCCAGAGAGAAGAGAGCCCATGGGGTACAGCTGTGCGCGCGTCAGACAGAGAATATCCGTCTGACTCACGCTTGGAGGACAGGGAGGGAATGATGAAGGCGAATAGTAAAAGTGGGGACAGACAATTAGAGACGTCAGGAAAATTCAAAATTTTATGGGAAGTACATGCAGCCATGTTATACAAATTAGCTCTTTGGTAAGAAATATTTCAAAGATTACAAAAAATGAAGATGTACTCACTTAATTTTATCTGGTACAACAAAATTGAATATGTAAATGTGGGACCTCAACACACTTGTCACCAGTGAGTGCGAGAGCTACAGAGCAGTAGCAGGAGTTCCGGGGTCAGTCACTGGGTGCACAAGGAGGAGGGTTAGTACCTTCTTTTCATGAAGCCAGTGATCAAGAAACTGCAGTGCCCCTGAGGGCGTGGGTAGAAGCGTAAGTTGGTTGTCTGTAGCTCCAAAGTTTCTTATAAAGAATATAAAAGTAGTGATTTAAGGGTGCTAGAAGCTGGTGGGATGGGGACGTTAGGCAAAGTGTAAAAGTGCAAATCCTTAACTATTACAATAGAAAGCCTGTAAATGTCCAAATTTAAAAATCAAGACAAAGAAAAATGAAAGAGTTAGTCTTTATTGCTCATCTACATCGTACCAGCAACATGTTAAGTCTTTGTAAGCACTGACTTATTGGTAATACTCATGGTAGCCCTGTTAGAAAAAAGTACTCTTATCCCCTCCCCCAGTTTTCAAATGAGGACACTGAAACTCAGAAATATTTATCAAAAGTTAATAATTTATCCGATTTCTAGAGCATACACTCTAACAATATTACACTAGGTATTAACCAAAGCTAGTGTAAGAATATTTTTAAAATATATGACCTATTTTGAGCACACAAACACACACACACACATGCACACACACACACATGCACACATGCACACACACACACACACACATGCTCCCATGAAATGGACTTAGCATACTTTCCAAAGAATAACATAAAAATGAAATGCAGGCGTTTTGCAGTGGGAAAAGTTCAGCACCTCTTCACACTAGTTCATTTTTCTTATATTTGTAACTATGACTTCTTTCTTTGTTTTATGGTAAAGAAAAGAGAAATTCTTATCTACTAGTTAGTGACTGCTAAGTACAGCACAGTTTTGTTTTCTGATGCCAGAACTTGAAAGATGACACATAGAAGGAGTTTGAGGAGGCATCAGTACGAAACCAGCCTGACTCTTGGTGTGAATGTTGGTTCAGAGGTCACCTTAGTGCCTGGTGAATCCAAGCTTTCTAAGAATGAAACAGGGATAGTGACACGACCTGCAGAACTGGAATAATCAGAGTAAGCTGAGATAATTTTCTGGTAGCATCTTGCCACCCCCAAGTGCACCCAGGGGCTTATCCCCCACCTGAAGGAACCAGGACTCATGGGCCTGTGATATTTACTACTTTAGTTGACCAGGATAATGTTGGAGATGTGTGGAGTGGTTCTCAGGGATGCCCCCACCAGGAGGGACTTAGTAGAGTGAGAGTAATCAACAGTGGTCAGTATGGCCGTGTGTAATGGGCCACGTTGAATCGATGGGTCATGAGGTCATTACAGTATTAAAAGAGTTGCGATAAAGATTAGAGTAAAAGGCACTGATAAAGGCTAAAAATGTAGATGCAGTGTGAAGAGGAGTTATTAAAATGAGAAATGCAAATCAGTCACCAGTATTAGTGGGAAGGTGAATATTAATGTTTTGGGGGATATTTTCTCTTCTAGTTATTTCTGTGCCTGTTTAAAAGCATCAGGAAAGAGAAAGAGCAGCCCTGACCTGTGTAAGCTGGGGTAGACTTTCAGTGAGGCCACAGTATTCTTTCACTGGAGAGAAAAATTTTGCACAGAATGTCAACCTCAGACAAGGCTCCCTTGAGACCATGATAGAATGACACAGAGTAAGGCAACCTCATAATTGTTCTAAGCACAGATAAAAAGAAAGACTCTGTGCCACACTCACAACAGTAAACACCAGCAGCTATGGTTTGAATGTGTCTCCTAGTTCCATATACTGATGAATTTGGAGGTGGGGGCCATGGGAAGTAATGAAGATTAGATGAGATTATGCATCCTGGGCCCCCAAGACAGGACTGAGGGATGCATGAGCAGAACATGAACTGACCCACACTTGCTCTATGTCACCATGTGGTGCCCTTGGGCATGTGATGATGCAGCAAATGGTCTCATCAGAGGTCAGTCAAAGCATCTTTCCACTCCTTGGTCCTCAGACTTCCCAGCTTCTAGAACCATGAGCTAAACAAACCTCTATTCCTTATGAATCACCTGGTCTAAGTTATTTAGTTATAGGAAGAGAAACATATTGAGACACCTAGTAAGGACTGTTACTTTTTCCCAAGCTGTGCTTTATCTACATTCTGACTACCCTCTCTGTAGATAGTTTCACTGAGATGCCCATGGACAGAATTACCCCTCACTTTCTCAACCACTTTCCCAATCCAGAACATCCTCTAAAGCACCCGACCAGAACCCTGATCCTTTAATATTTTCTTTTAAGCATCCTTTGCCTGGAGGCCATGTGTCCCAAATCATGTGCTTTCTTCCCATCTGAGGGCGACAGTTTTAATCTGCTCCACTGACATCAGACTGTCTTGAGTGGTTTGGGCTGGAATCCATTGACTACATTGACCTGCAGGGCTACTGCCAGATGAGAAGAAAGAAGAAGGCCAGGCAGCTATGAAGCGACCCAGGCAGGCCTGCCAAGGTAGAGACAGCTCCCAGAAGGTCCCTTTCTCTTCCTGGGCTGCCGCGCTTCTGGCCATACCCAGAGAGATCCATATCCAGATGCTGGTCTCTGCTGTCTGACCTGATCTCAGCAGCACATGGCTCCACCGTCCATTGCTTGTCCAGCCAGTACAGTCACTACTCACTCCCAGACTGGCTACCTCTCCTCTAGGGAATGGAACATCCAGGCTTCTGGCTCTGGGGACCTCTCACAGCTCATATTTGTCATGCAGGCAAAATCTAAATCGAACTCTCTAGGTTCACTAATGTTAGTTGAATAAAATATTACTAATTTTGGTTCTCTGGCTCTGCCCATGTGCCTGAGGTGGGTCTCATAGAGGCCCCAGCTGGAGGCAGATGGGAACTGTTGCTATGGGAAGAGCCACAGCGTCAGCATGGTAACCACAAACAGTTGCTGATCACACATGACTGGGGAGAATCCTTTCCTTGGGTGAGAGTGTTTGACCCGCATCCTTGGAAGTAACTCGCCAACCTCTCAGTTGTGCTATGCAGGGAGAGGATGTCCCATGCTTCTAAAGGAAAGTTAAACTAGGTAATATTGATGTACATCCATCAGAAAAAGTACTGACTGTTCAGTATGAAGTGGGAGCTGCCATTCTTGGAGAAATGGGCATTCTCATGTTGGAAGAATGGAAAGGAACGCCAACAAATGATTTCTCAGAAGGGTCTCAGTGCCAACACAGATATGTAACTTTCCTGCCACAGGGAAGGTAGTTGAGGAACACAATTGTATTTGTCAGGTCTCCAAACCAGACTCCCGCCTATATAAGAGAGAAAAAAACCTTCCCAAGCAGACCTGTTATTCACGCCTGCAGAAACACAGCATTTCAACAGGAAGCTGGCCCCTGCCCAATACAACTCAACCTCAGAGGGCTGCTTCTGCAGAAACCCACAGGAGATATGCTCTGCCTGGCAGCAACCACTGTAAACAACACCGCCCTGTCTATCTCCTAGCCTTAGACCCCTTACTATGAGACCCTAAGTTGCATACATCCCTCAGTATTGTTCCCTACCCTACTCAAGCTCCTCTATAAGAGCCTGTGCATTTCTACTTAGTGTGAAGTTCTTTTCACCCTTGTTCCAACTGCACCAGGTCAAAAAAAGATGTCGCTGTTTATTTCAATCTTGCCTGTTGTAATGGTTTAAGTCACCCCTTGAGGTTTAGCCTTCATTCCTCAAAATTATGTGAGGTAGAACTACTGTTGTCCTATCTGCAGAGCTGCTGTGAGTAATACTGAAAGAGAAAGTACTTAGAAATCTTGATGACACAGGGCAAAACAGTTGATGAACAAAAATCAAACTCCATGGGAAATTTGTTAATGAGTCAACAAGTGGGATCTCACCTTTTGAAAAGTTTTTATGCAACAAAAGAAATCACCAACAGGGTCAAAAGAAAACTCACAAACTGGGAAAAATGTTCAGTCAACTGCCCCCCAGACAAAGGACTTCTATCTGGATCACAAAGAATTGAAAAAAATCAGCCACCCAAATTCAAAAATACAATCCAAAAATGGGTATTTGAGATGTATATACATTTCTTAGATAAAGAAGTATAAATGGCAAATAAAAAAATGGAAAAGTTCAACATCGTTAGTCATTTGAGAAATGCAAATAGAAACAATACTGAGATTCCATCTCAGGCCTTAAAGAAAGGCCATCATCAATAAATCATCCAATAAGGAATGCTGTTGTGTGTGATTTATTTCAGTTATGAGTATGGTCTCTAGTTGCATCTATTTATCTATGAAAGTTTCGAGTTTTTCTTTCTTTACGGCTGAATAGTACTCCATGGCGTAAAAATGCTAGATCTTTTTTATCCATTCCTCTATTCATGGGCATTTGGTTGGTTTCCAAGATGTAGTTCTGACAAATTGTGCTGCTACAAACATGGGTGCACAGATATCACTTTGGTATGTTGTTTTCAGTTTTTCTGGAAAAATACCCAGAAGGGGAATTCCTAGATTAAATGGGACCTCTCAACTGAGTTCTTTGAGGAATCTCCACACTGATTTCCACAGTGATTGCACCAGTCTACACTCCCACCCACAGTGGAGAAGGGCTCTTTCTCCCCACAGCCCCTCCAGCATTTGTTATTGGTTGATTTCTTGATGATAGCCATTCTTTCGGGTGTGAGATGAAATCTCAGGGTTTTCATCAGCATCTCCTGAATGACCGGCGATGTTGAACATTTTTTCATATATTTATGTCACTCACCCTGCAGAGCATCCCTGTAACTGAGGAGCCAGCACAGCTTCCAGCCCTCCCTCCTTGACACAACCCCTCTGGCCTCGGGGGTCACAGTACTTGCTGACCCCTCACTGCACTGCATCCACCTCACTGTAACATGGGCAGTGGCTGCTTGGGGGCTCAGCAGGGCAGAGGAATCTAACTCTGTCTCACAGGAGCAAAAGCAGAGGGACTCAGAGAGGGGAAGTGGGAGTGTCATACAGCTCCTAGGGGACACAGATGGGCCCACCATTGGTCATGTGAGTTTTGGATTGAAACACAAAAAGGAATTTTAAATTCAAAAGTTTCTAGGTGCATCTCTGCTTCAATAAACACTGATGCTTACCTGATACGTTGTCCACAGAGTTGCTGTGATCCTAGGAAGGTGCTGGGATCAACATTCTGCAACCTCCCTCTTCCCTTTAAGTCTGGCCCATGTTCCTGCCCCTTTTCTCCCTTCTCCCATAAGCTGAGCAAGGGCCAGGTTGTACAGACCCCATCTATCTGCTCGTCTCCTTCGCTGGACCGTGGGCAGGTGAGTCTCCTCTCTGTTCCTCAGGTGCCCACAGGACCTGGCACAGCACAGGTCCTCAGAGACACAGTGGGTGAGAGAAACTCTGGCCAGTTTGTATCTTAAAAGAAGCACTACTTACATCAGTCTTCTGAAGTAGCCTATGCCAGAGGGCCCAGGCTATAAGGACAGGTGGGCTTTGAGTCCCCGTCTTCCTCCATGGCCTTGGTTTCTCCAAATTTGCCAAAGGGGTGGCTACTACCACACCCACCCACCATCAGAGTCACTTTCCCGCATCTAAGGCAGCTGGGGCTGAGCCCAGGGAGCTTTGGGACCCATCTGTGTGCTTCTTCTTTTCAGCTGAAGTTAGAGGCGGAGGGGAGCAGGCACAGACCTGGGTGCAAACTCAGTCTCTGCTGCTGCTTCACTGTGCTCCACACTGTCTGGGCTCATTTGTAAAATGGAGAAAAATCTTTGACTCACAGAGATGTTGTGAAGATGAGAATAGGGTGGAATCCCCAACTTACCAAGGGATCCTCTGCTGCTTCTGCGTCGGGACACGACCCAGCCTTTCTGAGCTATGTGGTCCAGTCACCGGCTGTGGGCTGAGTAGTGACCAGGGTTATCCTACAGCAGACAGAGCCAGGCACAAGGTAGGGAAAGTGAAAGACCCAATTTCGAGCAATGCATGATCATACACTCCAAATATGGCCAGCTAAGAACTACCCCAACCCCTCACCTCCTTACCCACTGAGAGGAGAAAGCTCAGATTCCACATTCTCTGTGCCAGCCCAGTCCACCTTGGTTGTAGGATCATCTATGGCCTTCAGCAACTATGATCCCCTACTGAGAGAGTTTGGGGCCCTGCACAGATTACTACCCATGTCATCATGGGTTTGTGCTCACCGTCTTCCTCTCTCCCCCTCCCCCAGCACACCCGCCTCACCCATGAGCAACATCAGCATTAGTGTTGCCTCCCACACACTCTGCACACTCACTACATGCTTGGTCTCCTGCTGTTGTGGAATGTGGCGTCCACATGGCTTCTAGACATTTGCTCTCATGGTTTCTTCTGTCAAGACTACCTACTTCCCCACCTGATGTTGTCATGCATAGCTTCCTGTGAGGAACCTCCAGCATCCTCCAGCAGAGCCCACAGCCCCCTGCTTTGCTCCATGGGCCCTTGGGAGAGAGGCCAATGTGTATGGCTTTGCTACCTTTTCAGGTCAGGTCAATAAGACATGCAGCTGGAGAGCTGGGGGACTTTTCTGCCTTTGTGCCACAGAAGGGGCTGTAAAAGAGGGCTGAACCACAGCCCTTACCCTTCCACTGGGAATGTTTCATCTTGTGCAAATGTTCAAGGAAGCTTGTGGTCATACCTCACCCAACTTTTGAGTGAGGGGCAGTGGGTGACTACCTCAGAAATCACACACTACAATTTGCAATGCATTCACATTTCCATTTCATTGGACTTCTAAAACCATTCTCAAATGAGCTCCATCTCTCCTAGTTGAAATAAACATAAAATATTGGGTGTATTGGTGGGATAAGTGATGTGATTTAAGGTTGAAGGAAACTGAGGAAAGGGGAGAAATTATGAATTTCATCCAGAAACTCAGGTAAGAGAGCCAGACTTAAAATTGTTTTTCACTCTTAGACACCTTGTATAAGAATGCTTAGAGTGGTCACGCTTGTCCCCTTCCAAGTTTTAGAGGAAATGTCAAAGAGAATCATTTTGTTGCAGGAAAAGAAGGATGCACATGTATATCTGGTAATCAGGGTCTTCACTGTCCTCAGCACAGATTCCTGTAGTGCACTGATCTGACACCCCCTTACCCCAGGGTTTGTGTCTCTATCATTCATCTCCCTTTCCAATTTCCTGGACTGATTGGTGCAAGAATACAGTCATCCACCCCGCAGCTCTTCTGTCTCCTAAGGATTTGAATCCTTCATCAGAGACAGAGACTCAAGGGTTTTAGTTCTAAACACACAGTATGCAACCCTGCAAGGGAGGGTCACGAGTGCATGAAGTTGGACCCACCCTCGTTTCTGTTGTCTGTGACTTCTATAGATCTTTTTGTTTTTATAGTCCTCTTCCTGTCCCTGATTTCTTCAAAGGATCTTCTGTTTTGTTTATGTGAATCAGACTCCATTTCTGTGTCTCACAGCCAGAAGAACCCCAACTAACACAAGCATCCCAGTGGAACTGCATCAAAGCACTGTGGACTTTTAATCCTCATGGATCAGGGGTGAAGGGTGAATGGATTACTGAACAACCTATGCAGAGTACATGAAATGGGAGCATACACAGGGACAAGGCCCAAAGGAAGTCTAGGCAGGAATGGGAATCACACAAGCAGTAATCCATGAGCTTGGACAGGAAGTGAGTCACAGTACTGAGGTGATGAGGAATGTGGGTGAATGTGGCTCTGGTGACATCTTCATGAGGAAATGGAAGAATCAGGGGAAGGAATCAGGGACACCTTGGCTGATGGAGGTTCAGTGTGATTTGGAAAAGTCTTCTTGTTGGTTACGTGCACCATGGGACCTACTACGGGCACCTCGGGACTGACAGGAGAGTCTTGTCAGTGACTCTGGTTGTTCTTCTGGAGGCCACCACGGGACACACATGTTCCACAGGAGTCATAGAGCATCAGTGCCCACTGTGACATGTCCATGTGGGACAGGAGCTTCCTTCCCACTTCTTGGAGAGGATCATACTGAGGACATTCCTACAGACTCCTCAGACGGTCCTGGTGTGGCTGATCACCCATATGGTGAGCAAATGAAAAGCGTGTCATTTTCTTGTCTTTCTCCCTTCCCTCGTGCCACTCCCACAGTCCCTCAGTCCTGCTCGCAGAATCAGCTCATAGATAACTCTGTGTGAGCTTTGCCTCTGGCTCTGCCCGTGGAGACCACAGGTTATGACCCATCCCTTGAGGCTGCAGAAAGTCTTGGGGAATTAGTGCTTAGTATAATAGGAAGTCACCGGAGGGCTGGAAGCAGGTGCTCAATCAGACTATACCATTAAGGGTCAACCTGACCCAGTGTGGCGAGTACACGGGGGCAGTGCCCCGAAGACCACTGTGGAAGCTCTTATACAAGTCTAGGTGAAACACAAGGGACATTTGGATGAGACGTTTGCTGTGTAACTGTCTCTCTCTGTCCTGCTCCTGCTGAGTGTCTCACCTACATGCACACAGGCCCTTCTGGTCCTAATGTACCCATGTGCTGCTGTGAATCTTGGGCTCTGGCCTTTGAATTTGGAATGCACCTAAGCTCAGCCTAGTCACACAGGATGAGCTTCGCCTGGGTGCCTGGGGCTGCAGGTGCCAGAGGCAGAGGGAAATCACTGCCTGGGAAAACAGGAGCCCAGGTTGTGGGTGGGAAGGCAATTGAGGATTTGCTTCTTGAGATGTAGCGAGAAGGTTCCAAAGGAACCTGGAGTCTGCTGCCCAGGTTAGCTAATCAGTCAGCAAAATGAAGGATCAGGGTGAGAAGGGGCATCCAGCTTGACTGGATCACAGCAGCTTGAGATGTTATTGACAGGATTGTGCCCTAGAAACTGTGGCCCTCTCTTCCTTGTATATTTCCCCCCATATTATAGAAAAGCCTAACCAACAGAGTGACATATGGGGCTGCACTACCAGATCCTGGTGATGTCTGAGCCAGGAATGTACAGAATTCCTTGATATTAGCTTGAGATAAAGCCAGGTACATTGCAGCTTGGAGGAATTCACTTTTATTTTGCTCACAGTATAATCCCTTTAACCTGACCCAAGTTGTCGGGACCTGCCAGTCTTACTGTTGCCTTGGACCATGCTTCTCTCTGTAGTTCTCCACTAATGGTGACACACTTTGCAGTCCTGGATTTAGGTCTCTCTTTGTTTTTAAAATCCTGGGTGTTTCTTCTTCTTTAATTGGTCTCATGGCACCTTATACCTATGGAATTTGTTTACTTTGAAAAATGTTCAAATTTCCCAGAACAAGCAGTTAATATGGATGAACAAAAGTATGGAACACCAGACAGAAGAGATGGATGGATCTGACATGCCGTGTTGCCAACATGCTGTTTCCCAGCAGATGTTGGAACTGAGGCTAGGATAGGCTGTATCTCTTGACCCTCACCTGGTTGATCTCTCAAACTCTATTGCTTCTTGACTGGTTCTTTGTGCTTGATTTCACTGCACCCTCCCCTCCACTCTTTTAAGTCCACCGCTGTTCCAGTGCTACTTTTGAAATTGCACTGGTCACTCACAGTGTTGGGCATATAGTTCAGGGGCACAGTACCTGGCTGGCAAGCACAGGGTCCTGAGTTTGATTCCCAGTACCAAAAAAGCATTCAGGTTAAAATGAGAAGAATCTACTAAAATATTGATCTCCACTTTTACACATACAGAAACTGGCCTAGGAAGTAAGGGATGTTTTTTAAATCAGTATAATTCATCTTTGTCAGACTTTTAATTTCTTTGGAGAGAGTAAGTCATAAGAAAGTGAAGATTTATTTAAACATCAGTTTCTTTTAAAAAGTGTTTTCAAAGTGATCACTTTATAACTTTGTTTAAATAAACATAATATTTTAGGTTATCACAGTATATTTAACATTCTGTGTATCTGTGACTAGACAACATGTATATACCTGAGGACTAACTATGTTTTGTGCACCTCAGGTTTGTCTAAATGTGCAATGTTTGTGAAATTAAAAGTGCATAAGATTAACATGTGTAAGGCAACCGATACATATTTTCTTTTATGCAATATATATTGCCACAGGACCTTAATTTCCAAAATGGTCAGTGAAACTTGGCATTTCTGCCACTTATAGTTATGACTATCATGAGGTAGAAAACCTGCCCTATTGACAATTCTGCTTTTAAAACAGTCTACTCTAGTGATGGTGAACCTTTTAGATTTTTCAGTGATAACAAACAGCTCACTGTGACATGCATGACACAGGTTCATCCCCACTGGTCTATACCTGTTGGCTTTAAATAATAAGCATTTTGTATTGCAAAAGGAGATGTACTTCTATACTGTGTCATAAATCTATTTACCATTAACAGTGTTCCCTAAGCTCTGAAAGCTTTCCTTTGATTCTTGTCAGTGCTGACCTTTGTAGCCCTGTTCAAGGATTCTAACTTTTGCTGTCATTGTAGGGAGCAGGTACATGCACAGAACAGATTTCAGTTCTTTTTTCATTGCCCTTGTGTTAAAACATTCTAAAATGAAAAGCTCAGGAGAACTCCTTACCTTCTGGTGTCCTCCTAATTAGGATTGTTTCAGTGATGTGTTTTCAGGTTTGTGTTTATTTGTTCTGAGTTGAATTTTGATAATTAGCTATCCCTAAGCACTGAATTCATGGCAATGACATTCCAATAACTAAAAGTCGCCGAAAAAGTACATCCATAAACAAGTACATTCTCCTTAGAAGAAATTTGACAAGTTTTCTTAGATACAGCTTTCTGACAAAAGTAGACTTATTAATATATTTCTTAATTCTAGGATTTTATGCTAACTAGCTTTGTTTTGCTCTTATTATTTTTTGTATTTCTTTGTAAAACTTCTGTCTCTTAATATTCCCCATGAGTATGACTTCCAGTAGACAACATAAGCACTACTTTAAGAATAGAGACCACCACCCATAGATATGACATTACTCCCAATAGAACTCTATTAAAATGAGTGTATACATGTCCTCCAGTCTTATTTTATATTTCAAAGTGCCCCTGATGTCCAGAGAAAATGAGAATGGTTAAAATTAGGGCCCACTACTCCCACTTCCAGACTGGTGGCACTAACTTCTACATGTTTCACTCCAAGTTGGAACTTGGAGGCCAAAGCCAAGGAAGATAAAGGGCTAAAAGGATCCAGGGATGAGAAGACCTGAAACTCTACTGGGTCATCCGACCTCCTGAGCAGGGAGTTTGTGTGGACCACAGATGACAGAAGCCCATCAGTGAGCGTTCTGCAGAGAAGGGTCATCAGAGGGGAAGGTCCCGAAGCTTCCCAGGGAGGCCACATGGTCAGCCAGACGCTGACCCACCCCGGCAGGTGGTGCAACTGGGAGAGGAAAAGAACCGAGGGAGCCGCGAGGCTCCTCACAGGGCCCCCAGGTGACGTCACGACTGACCTCACCAGTACAGAAAGAGGTTCGTTTTGATTAAATACTCAGTCTTAAGCATTCAGCAGGAAAATGAAGGCAGAGAGTGTTAATGACATAAAAAGAGAGAGAGAGAGCACTACCTGGATCTGGAAAGGGGCTCTAAACAGCGCCAGCTGTCATGACAGCTACTAAAAAAGGCACCAATCATAGGAATGTTAAGAAAAAAGGCATGGAGACCTCCAGTAATTCCCAGCACCCCTGTGCACCTTAACCCCTAAAGAGAGCAGTCAACTCGCCAAAGAGTAATTCAGGCTCCACTGGTTCAAGCTTCCCTGTGCCTTCAGTGGCGGCCAAACACGTTGGGTCTGATGTGTCTGAAAAAATGAGAAAATGAGAGAGGGAGGGAAAGCGAGAGGGAGAGGGAGAGGGAGAGGGAGAAGAAGAGAGGGAGGGAGAGAGAAAGGACTCCGTCCATTTCTCCTTAAGATTAAGGAGAATAAAGTCAGAGGGGAAAATGACACCGTTGGGGACCAGCATAGGGACAGCGGACACACAAAATCCCGGGTCCTCATTGCATCACTCATGGAAAGCATGATTGGTCTCTTCTTTCGAGGCAGCCAAAAGTTGGGAGTGATTTCTCTTGCAAACTACAACTGCACTTGGACTTACAGAGTGACTGGCAATCAGTGACCACTGGCAGGACAAAGTTTGACTCTCATGTGGTGAAATTCAGTCACATCCTTCTCAGTTCTGCTATAGGCATGGTAGTCCCTTGTAGTGACGTTTGTCCAAAAGTTGGTCAGCAAGGTCTATTAGTGCCGGTTTACCCAGCCTATCCCATCCCCCTTCATACCAAGATAGATTTGTAAGGCTATTCAGCCACTCCCAGAAGTCTCCATGGCCCCAAACTGATGGTCACTTTAGATTGTAGTCGAGCCTCAGATTCATCTCATAGGAACCAAGCTGCCCCCTACGGCACAAAGATTCCTCCAGGACTATGGAGCTAGGACTGAGGTAATGATCACCAGACCCCCGGCCACCACAGCACCCTAGAAACCTGCTGTCTGTTCTTCTGAGAGCAAGAAGGCCAGCGGGATCCCCTCTTCAGAGCTCTGCCCTCTTCCGTTCCTGTTTTTCCTGACTTTCCTTTCTTAGGAGGGCAGCTTGATCTTTCTCAGGGCTGTGTGACCCCTTTTCATCTTCTCCTACTTTCCAATGAAAGATTTTTGTGTATGTTAAATCCAAGCTGAATACCTCAGTTTTAATTTCCATTAGCCCTGAAGCAAGAACCCACGCAATTCGTTGACAAAGGCAGAGACACATAATTACACGTTTGTCCCTTCTGTGCAGCTGTGATGCTAATTATCACTGGCTTTCTTACATCAATTTTATTTCTGTTCCTCAAATATACATGGCTTCTAAAATGCAAAGTTTATTAGAGCACTCTACCAAGCTTCTGTCTTCCAAATGAAAGAATTGTTTTTAGCCATAGTCTTTTCCAGGCTTCTCAACTCAGGATTGTACCTGTTACCAGTGAAAGTGTGCAAGGGAGGAATAGTCTGTAAGGGTAGAAGAGTGGTGCTCAGAACAGATTTTTTTTAATACCGAATAGGAAGGAAATAACAAACTGTCCCACTGTAAGGGATCAGATGGGAAATCAGAGCTCAGTCACACTAAAGAATCCTGTATCAGCCCTTAAACACTGAGAGAATGAAAGCAATATCCTGGACTCCAATAAGTGAAGTTCAAAACACACTAGTCTATGAAGCTAAGTATGAGCAGGGATTGTGAGTGCGCTGCTGCAGGCATATGCAAGTTTCACTTTTCACCTGGTCATCAACATTTAAAATGTAATTTAATGCCACCTCTATGTCACATACTGAGTACTTTGGGATCTGGCAGCTGGACTCACAGTTTGCCTGCCCAAGGAGCATCACCAGGTCTGAGAAGCCAGCACAGGCTTTCTGTCCTTTCTCTTTGTCAGGGCCTCTAGGGCCTCTGGATTCCCATGGCCTGGTTTCCCCTCTTCTCATGGTGCTGAAGCTCACCCATCCCAGTGGAGGGCAGCAGCTTTCTTGGTTGGTCAGCTTTCTGCTTCTGAGGGTGTTTCCTTCTGACTAGAAAATAGGGACACATCATAATTTAAATCTGCATAAAAACCTCGCCTTTAAAACGTTTACTTTCTCTGAGCCTTCATATATACTCTTATTTCAGTGGAGTTTCAGTGAAGTCCTATGTCTTGGAAGTGTATATTTTCTACTTTATTTCACTAAGATGGCCTTTAAAAATACAAATTTAAGTTTAAGGATTGCTTAGCAAAATGGAAAAGCTAATAAGATTAGCAACCTAACTTTTTTAAAAACTGGAAAATGATGATTCTACCTAAATCTACAGAGTCTTTTGTGTTTTCTTTCTTTCTGTCCTTTTTTATATGGTGACAAGGTCTTGCTATATAATTAGCTGGCCTTGAACTCATTCTGGACCAGGTTCGCTGAAATTCACAGTATCCTCCTGCTTCATTCTGCCCACTGCTCCAATTTGGGTTCCTGGTCTATTTTTAAGTATCTTTTCATGTATGGTATGTCCACGTGTTTTTCTGTTTGTATATCATTTGAATGGTACCAAACTGACTTCTACACCAGTGAGTGCTCATATAAAACTCTTAAATTAGCCTAAATGCCTTTTAGTTCACATGACTTAGGTACATACTTGATAAATAAGTTCACTTAAGTTTGTTGGTAGGATAAGCATTAAAGTGTCTTTCAAATTGTCAGCATACATTTTCCCCTAGGTTGCTACCAATTAGGATTCTATTTGTTTCTGTTGGGTGCTTAAGACTAGAGATACATACATGAGAGGATGCAATATGCTGTGTGTTGGAGCTTTTTCTTAATGTTATGCAAAAATTTTGTAGTGGTAAAATTAAGTGTGTTTAATACATGCAGTGTAATAAGTAACTACTCTCTTTTCTTTTTCTGGCAAATTTATTTTATTTATTTATTTATTTTTTTTGCAGTACTGGGGATCGAACTCAGGACCCTGCGCTTGCTAGGCAAGCGCTTATTCCACTGAGCTATATCCCCAGCCTTTCTGGCAAATTTAGATGGAGATTTGTTTATGTCATTTTGTATTTTGTCATTAGATAAATATAACCTCATCTTCATAAATTATGTAGAGAGAAACGTTATTCTTTGCACCAGGGTGGAAATTTAATATAGTTTTAGAGAACAAATGAAGACATGCTGATTGATAAAGTTTTTCTTTTAGTTTTAAAGAGAGAGAAAACCCAGAAATGATACAGTATTTCAAAATGAGATAATAGGAAATTAACAACGGTTATTACATTGCATATTGTTATCCTCTAAGTAGTTGCTCAGATGACCAGATATAATAAGCATGCTACATGGATCATACAATATAAGCACTAACTACTCCTTTTAATGAACTAATAGAAATTAGCAGTACAATTATCTTAGCTATATAGATCAATATATAGGTACCTTTATTAATATATAGTAGATAAAGTTTGGCAATGTAAAAACATGGAAACATTTTATTTCTTTTTCATTCAAAAAAAAAGAAAAATTAAGAGATCTCAATCTTTGCTTGATTCATGTTTCAAGTGTGGTATATTTTTTGTGAAGGATAATATATTTTTATCTCTAAAAGACAATAAAGAATTTATAAGAAAACCATATGTGGCATAACTATTAAATTATATTCCTAGTAAAATTGATCAAACCTTAGAATGATATATTGAAAAAAAACATGCAATGTGTCATAGATTTTTAGTATTAGCCATATTAATAGTTCAATGATTAGAATTATGCTGCAGTTTGCTCGTTTACCTCTTGACACAGCTAACACACACACATCTTACTGAGTCAGATACATCTTAGTAAAGCTGCTGAGAGGCATGCTACCGATTAGTGCCGGCAACACATGTGGTTTGGGAGGAAGCAGATCAGACCCACAGACGCAGGCCAAGTGTGAGACTATCAGGTTAAAGGGTCATCAAATAGACTCAGAAAACAATACATGAGAACTATGTGTAGTAGTCCTTGGTAGAATGGTATTCAGATAGGGAGCAAGGATTCACTTCAAATTTAAGAGCATGAGCTGAGATTTGTGAAAAAGGCAAACTTTCCAGGGATAAGACTCTGTTTCTTGCCCTCCTGTGTGCCAGGATGGCCCTTATGAGGGTGAGTCCTCTTTTCTCACTAATAAAATGCCTTCCTTTTGCCCACAGCTTTGTCCAGCACATCTCCCCTGACCTCTGCACTGCTGAAGAGTGGGCTCACTGACTTCAGTCTGACCACTGGCGTCTGAACAGCTCTTCTAGCTCCTCCAAATGGCTTTCCAGCGCCTTAGCCACCTTCCGCAGCTCTTCAGCATACTTTGACTTTGCCCCCTCATGCAAATGCTGTGAGTTGTTTGCAAGATCGATCATATCTAGCACAAAGAAGGGAATGGCGACAGCTCTGAGGACATTCCGTGCTATGCCCATTGTGTTAAGAAAGGGTCTAACGGCTGAGTTTACCTGATTACAACTTCCCAAACAGATATTTTTAATCAGCATGCCGTATTGTGCACTGAGTATTAAGTTATGGTCACCTTTAGCCTGTTTGATGGAACCTATGGTCTTCCCAATGTCTTTCAGGTGTTGGTTCCAATTTTCAGTTGAGGAAACAACTTTGGGTGGGAAGTTACCTACTTCCTGCATGAACCGTGACAGTTTGCTCATGATGTTTGCAACCAGGCTTTTAGCTTCCTCTGCAATTGAAGATGTCTTTGAGGATTCCACTGCATTAGTGGAAACACTGGTCACACCACTCGCTAAACCCAGCGCTGTCCCTGCTCCTGAGAGGACCAAGCTAGCACCTGCTGTGAAAGGTGCCAGAGCTAAACCAAGGACACCCATGACTGCAGAGGCAGCTGTGGTGGATCCAGCCACCACATTGGAGATGGTGCAGTCCTTGTGCACCTTATCGAGCTGGTCTGCAAGTTCGCGGACTTTTCCTATGTCTTCTTTAATCTCCTCTTTCAGTTTTGGAAATGCAGCCAAAATCCTCGCCTTAGCCTGCTGGACATTGTGGAGCCTGTCTTTGTCCTTCACGGCTATGTGGGCTGTGCGCTTCTTCAGAGCTTCACGGAGTTTACCTGCTTCTTCCCTGTAGCAGCAAATATCAAGTGATTAAGACAAGCAGATCCTTCATCTGTTGAACGGGATCCATCAGATTGATTATGCATAAATCACAGGCCATTTATTGCAAAGGAACTGGAAAACGATTTTACAGGTATATAGAACGTTTCCTTCAATGGAGAACGCATTTGGCATATCACAGATGCTCCTTTGTTGTTATTCAACAAAAAGGACAACGAATAAAAGCCATTGTAAAAACTCTCCAGTGGAGGCGTTTGATAAAGACGCCTCCTCACTCAAGGTCGGTGCCATCACTATCGAAATATTTCTAGAGCTCAAACACTGTAGGCGAAGATAGAGAAGTAGGTTTGGAGAAGGAAAAAAACCCTGATTTAGGGAAGCTCAGTGTGTAGTGAAAAATTAACCGCAATCAAGCATAAGCCTTTGTTTTGCTCTCAGCTGTTGGGAAAATGGCCCCTGAAATGCCCAACTGCTAGAAGTGCATGTATTTGCCTGGGATTTGCACACAAGACAGTACAGGTTGAGCAACTCTAATCCAAAAGTCCTAAATTGAAATGCACTAAAATGTGAAACCCCTTGAGCACCAACATGACATCACAAGGGGAAAGTTCCACACCTGATCTCCTGGGTCAGATTACAGTGAACACAGGCGGGTTAAAAGGATTGTGTAACATTAGTGGCACAGTGTGCGCATAAGGTGTAAAGAAACATAAGTGAATGAATTTCCTATTTAGCCCTGAGTCTAATCACGATAGCTCATGATGTATCAATGAATATATTTCAAAACACACAAAATCTAGATTCTAAAATACTTCTGCTCCCAAGCATCTCTCATAAAGGATGCTCCATGTGAAGCATGTAATGCATCATGGGGACTTTGGGATCATTTCTGACCTATGGAGGAAGTGAAGATTCAAGTCACTGAAGTCTGGGAAAGGATGGAGACTGCTGGTCAGCTGTGAGGACATATGTGATCCAGCTCCTACCAAAACTCTGGATTCTGAGGGTTGGGCTGACAAAAACTATTTCCTTGACCAAAGTCCCGTTAGGCCCTTCTGAATCTTGTCCCAGCCAGGCATTGACCTTGGCCTCCCAAGTCCATTCTGTGCCTGCTGGGCCGGTATCACCCGTGCTTAGCAAGTGTCCTACCAAATCACAGTGAGGAGAATCCCCACTCTTCAGAGCTGATCATGTTCCCAGTCCAGACCTTTGATCTTTAGTTCTGGACCTTCCATTAGGAGGAACCCTGTTAAAACAGCATTAAAGAACCCCCTGTTCTTGATGTCTGTCTGTTAGAACTGGCTCTCTAGGGCTCCTCACTCTGCCTGTTGTCTCTAAATGGCTGGGAGTCTTCACTGTGTCCAGTGTGGCCCTCATCTCTCTCCCCCAGTGAAACGGTCCGAAACAAAGTTTCCTGTCTGTTTTCACATGCCTCAGAGTAAGTTTGTCTTTTATAGGTTTGGCCTCTCTGGGTGACCATCCTCCACATGAATTGCTACACATTAATTCAGAATGGCACCTTGTCCTGAGTCATGCTGAACCCCTTCCAGACTCTGTCTTGTGTGTCTCTTCCTCTGGGTGATTTTAAATTGTGTCTTTTTTCTGTCAAAACCTGAAACTGTGTCAAAACTGCCTGTGGTGAGGCTAACGTGTCATGAGATTTTTGGGTGGATGGCGAAGTCCCCAGTTTGCAGTTGTTGTCAAATAAAATTTTAGTTTGGGGCTGTGTCTAGAGACTTTGCAGCTTGGCTAACGCTGGGAACTTAAAATTTAAAAAGCACCGCAGAGCTAGAAGGACTGTGTGTGTTATTTGCTCTGCCCTCAGCTCCTCCCCCATGTGCTCTTTGTCCTTCCCAATGGAAGTTCAGTGGGTCCAGCTGCTGTCCTGCTTGACTGGGAAGTAGAAGGCCTGGCTCCTCCTTAATTCTCTACCATCTTCCTGACACCTGAGCCACTGGCTGTCATTCTCAACCTCAGGGTCAGCAGTGTGACATCTTCGTTGGTGCCGGCTTCACATATGTGCAGCCACAGCCATGTGCAAACCCA
Organism: Dinomys branickii; assembly: GCA_004027595.1. NCBI lineage: Eukaryota > Metazoa > Chordata > Mammalia > Rodentia > Dinomyidae > Dinomys > Dinomys branickii. The sequence continues at coordinate 23,107 of PVLD010016077.1, read as the reverse complement.
AGAGAATATGAGACCCATTTGTATGAATCACTAACTCATAACAGACCTAAAGTTGAACAGGATTCTACAGTAAGTATTTTCATCCAGAGAGATGGGTCTGATGTACCCCAAGATGTACCTTTTTATTTCCCTGCCCCCTAAAACATTTTGTAGTAACTTGGCTATGTCAGGTGCCTGAAGTTGCTCTGGAGATATTTGCTTTGGTGACAGCAAGCTTCAGTGTGGGAATTAAGTCAGATGACTCCACCCTGAAGCCTGTCTGGATGACTCTGTCCTGTAGGTTTTCAAGACGATTCTGCCTCTCCACAATGCTCCTCATTCAGATCCATGAGGGCCTCTTCCCTGCTCATAATCCAAAAGAAAATTGAAGGCTGCATAACCTTGATCCCAACTTTTACTCCTATGAGTAAACTCTTCATACCCATAGTGTGTCCAGTGTGTACACTGTTCCACCTTATAATAAGTCCTAATAAAACCTTTCTAAGGGGTATTTGTGATTTTTATCTTGAACGCAGCTTTCTGAGTGGCTGCACTGGGAGCTGGTAACCATGAGGGCCCCTGGTGCTGAATGCAGCCAGGAGCTAGAGTTGTAACACTGAAGGTGTCTGAAGTGTGTCTGAGACCTGCCTGTAGCTGCTGGCCTGCGCAGTGAGAAGGGCTGCTGACTTGAAGAGCTGGTGGCTGCTGGCAGTCAAAGACAGGGCTGTTACCATTAAAAGGGATATATTTTACCAATTCATGCTTTCTGTAGGAACTAAGCAAATTGAGCCTAAGCTGATTGGTAGCATTGGTGGAGCATGTGGTGACCATCTGCTCGAAGCCTGAAGAAGGAGGATGCACAGTGGTAACAGTCACCAGCAATGGAGAAGCAGCTCCACAACCAGCCCGTGACTGATTTCCATCTGCCCAGCAAGTCCTTCCTGGCTTCCATCCAAAGAGGAGGCGCCACTAAGAATCCATGCTGGCCAGTGACAGTCTGGGGGAGGACTTTTGAGTTTCCTGAGACTCCTGAGTCACACAAAAGAAGCAGCAGACCATTGCGACTCACCAAGTTGTCGCTGGCCACACTGCCTTCCTGTTGGTCAGGGGCTACTTTATGTAGAATAGAAGAGAGTGTCAGCGGCAGTGGAGAGCTCCCCAGCACCCCGGCAGGGCGTACAGCCCTCTGTGCCTCCCAGTGATGGGTCACAGCAGAATGGGGGGAAAAGTCTCCTTCCCCACTCATGTGTCCTCTGCTGTGCCCACGGCCTCTCTGCCCTTTGAGCTGTCAGCACCTGCCTCACCCCAGTATGGGCCCAGTGCTATGGCCCCAGCATTCTTACTAGTGCTCTGTTCCACCTCTCCTCTTGCTCCATCCTGAGTCCTGCTCTGAACATGATGCAGGTCAGCCTGGACCTTTGGGAAGGGTGCTCGTATTTGGTTCACCTCCTCTGCCTCACATCTTGTTCCCAAGCCTTCACCTCAGTCCTATTACATTGGAGGTCTGGTCCCACTCAGCAGATGACAGTGTGTTTAAGACATGAATCTGGAGTCCTAGAACTCACAGTGATAGCAAAGGTCTCGCTCAGCCCTATGTATCTCTACTGCAGCTGGTCTACATCCTGACCACACAAGGGTCCTCCTGTCCTTTTATGGCTCATCAGATGGTCCAGAAATGGCCCAAACCAGAATCCCCAGGAATATATGTCTAGATTTTTTGACTAGTCCCAAAGTAAGTCTGCCTTGGCTTCTAACATCAAGGTAAGGATGCTCGGCTCTGCTTTCTGCTCACCAAGTTTTTAAAAGGATTAACAGCTCTGGAGCATCCACTGTGTGCCAGTCACATGCTAAGCACTTTCCGTGCATTATCATATTTTTATTACAATAAAGAATAATGGATAAAGAAATGCAAGCAGAAAATGGTGAACTTCAAAGGTCACATTAGTAGTAGACAGCAGAAAGCATCCTGCCCACCATGAGCACCACCTACCCTTCCCATGAGGTCATGCACCAGCAGTGATGACATGGAGGAAATATCTCTTGAAAACTTTTGAGAGGGGGCACCCTGAAACCCAAACATAGAACACATCCTGGGGAAGAGCAGTCTACCCAGAGAAGGCTGGCCTAGCAGGGCCGGGTAACATTGCTGGGGTGCCCCATGTAGCTCACCGGGATAATTGAGCCTCTCTCATAACAATGCCCCAGGCTTCATCTTGTTTCAGCAGAAGCTGCAGATCCTCCTTGCTCACTGTGCTCAGCAAACACTTAACGACGTCCTCAATGAAGCTGTTGCTATCTAGTTGGGAAGAAAAAAGAATCAAGTTGGAGGAGAGTGTGTTAGAGTGTGAACAGCACGGAGTATGGGGTGTTGAAAGTTCATCCCTCTGAGCAGCTATCACATGGGGTGCTTTGGGTGGAGTCATCTGTGTTATGGATTGAGCTGTGTCCCCCCAAATCATGTGTTGAAGCTCTAACCTCCAGTGCTTTTATTTGGAGAGAGAATCTTTAAGGATGTAAAGTAATTTAGATTCAATAGGTCCTAAGAAGGGCCTGGTCAATAGGACTGGTGTCCTCATAAAGAGAACAAAACACTAGATCTCGCTTGCCCTCTCCATCTTCATGCACAGAGAAAGGCCATACACACACAGTGAGAAGGCGCCCTCTGCAATGCAGAAACTGATCCTGGCCCACCTTCACCGTGGACTTTGTCTTCTACAAGTACAGGGACACAGGCGTCTTTTGTTTAATCCACCTGCCTGAGGTGTTTGGGATGCAGCTGCAGAGGACTAACCCAGCAGGTGAGTGCATGCTGCTTTCTCCTCGTACTGTGAATGGTTCCTGGGCCACAAAGTGCTAGTCAAGTGCTCTCACCCTTTCTAGTTTATTCTGCAATAGGGTCTTGCTTAGCTGACCTGGCTGGTCTAGAATTTTTGATGCTCCTGCCTCAGCCTCCCAGGGATTACAAATGGGAGTGACCATGCCTGGAGTGTGATCGTGCTTTACTGGGAAACAAAGTGTTTAAATGATTTTCTTTTCATACTTAGAACAATCAGAAATTGAACCTCTCAGCCCAGGGGAAGTGGGAAAGTTCCAATCACGGCTTCTCTAGACCATGTACCTACTGCACACTGCATCAAACACTGTGTACCTGTATCTTCAGAATGTGATTTTCAACACATCTTTTGACTCTAAAATTAGTTTATTCAGTTAAAAGCAGCATTTTGAAAAGGAGGTGGATTTGAAAATGTCAGACTGTATTGAATGTAGTAGGGGTGAGTATTGTTTTTGTCAATTATTTCAAATATATAAAAATAAATATATAAAAATATATAAAGATATAAAATACATATTTAATATTCAGTGGTAACTTGGTTTATGAACTTCATTTGTTCCACAGTTCTGGGAAAGATGGCCTCAGTCCTGTTCATCCCCTGATACAGAGCTCAGGAACACGAGCAACATTGTTCCAAACAATGTTTGCTTCTGTTTGCAAACCGAGTTATTAAAAAATAGAAGTGTCCATGAAGTGAGGTGTTACTGTATTTTATTTGTCATCCATATCTCAATTCTAAGGACCTAGATTTGCTGAGGAATTCAGAACTTTTAATCTTTTGAAAGCCTTTAGGCGGGTGTGGTGGTGCATGCTTGTAATCCCAGCACTTGGGAGGCTGAGGCAGGAGGATAGTTGTGAGTTCGAGACCAGCCTGGGCTACAAAGTGAGCTCAAGGCCAGCCTGAACTGCATATTGAGACCATGTCTCAAAAAGGAAAAAAAAAAGCACTTGGAATAACTTATAATTTTATTTTTAATTGGCACATAACTATTGCATTCACTTTTGGGCTACAGCGTGATATTTCAGGATAAATACGCACTAGCATTTCTTTAGGTTGAGAACTCTCAAAATCCTCTTCCCTATTTTCAATTATACAATTAAATAGAATTTCTAACTTTCAAAAGGGAAAACAAAGCATATGCAATATATTACTTAATCCTAGTAATTAAATGCATTAATGTTTTGACAGTGAGATAAAATGAATGCTCTAATTGTGTGAGAAAAATAGTGCAATGGTTGTAAATAGTCTCAGTTTGGTAGAGGCCAGGGCTACTGCCCCAAAATCTGCGTAGTTTGCAGGGGTTTGGAAGTTATGGAATTGCAGATAAAAGATTAGGAACTGGAACAAATTTATTCTCGTTCTAAAACCTCTAAAAAAGAGGTGCTGCTCTTGTTTCACAGAGGAGAGTGGAACTCAGACAGGAAGTGACTGCCAATGAGCAAGTAGAAAGCTCAAAATCTGGATTAAAGACTAATTGATCAATAATTTTTGAAAAACCTTTTTGAAGACCTATGCTTTAAAAATTCCTAGCTGGATATAGTCACACAGGTACTTGGGAAGCTGAAGCAGGAGGATCACTTGAACAAAGGAGTTTGAGAGCAGTCTGGAGAACAGTAACAAGAACCCAGCTCCAAAAAAAAAAATCCCAGGTTGGGTGTGGTGGCACACGCCTGTAATCCCATAACCTGGGAGTGTGACGCAGGAGGATTGCTGGGAGTTTGAGGCCATCTTGGGCTACATAGTGAGTCCAAGAGCCACCTGAACTACATAGCAAGACCTTGACTTAAAAAAAAATTCCTTGAAAATATAAATTAATTGAAATTTCTGAGATTTTTACATTCTATTCTATAATGTACCTATGTTTTTTAAAACTTAAAAATAAAGCTTCACTCCATGCACTATTGAGTATAACTATCCCAAAGGAGGATTTCTCTCACTAATGCAGGCTCTGAGACCCTCACTGAACAGGATTTTCCAAGTTGGTGGTGAGAGGTCAGGTGCACTCTGGCTCTCATCCTTGTGATTTTTCCACACCTCAAGGGAACTGCATCCCCAGGCACCTCCGACCCCGGCTGGCCTAGTTACTAAACAAGGAGAACTTATCCTGAGGAATCCACCAGCCCCCCACTCCTGCAGGAATTCCAGGGCCTTCTAGGGAGAAGGCGTTGTCCGCTCTTCCCTTCCCGTTTACTGCGCCCTGACTCCTGCAGCACAATTTCCTCTCAGGCTGGAGAAGAACTGAGGAACAGACCTGGGCACCTGAGCGAGGGGCCAGACAACAGGACTGAAAGAAGGTGGCACTGATTTGGGTAAGTGGGGGGTGTTCTCTTTTTGTGTCAGTTTCAAACTTTTCTTTCCATGAGATAATTAGAATCAGTCCCAGCCTGAGGCACTCACACCTGGTCAGCAGGTACAAATGCTCCATGGTGCAGGGCAGATGCCCACACAGGTCCAAGTGAGAGGGCAATGTCCATCCCAGATTAGCAGTGTCCTGGCAGGGGACAGAGACCTACTGTGTGCCAGGCACTGTCCTGACCATGTCCATGTTATACCTTATCCCCACAAAACCATGGGAAATGTTGTTCTCATGTGACAGATGAAGGAGGTAAGGGCTCCAGGTCATACAGGTGGCAAAGGTCACATGGGGTCCAGTTCGAGAGCAGTCAGGGTTACTATTAACCCACTCAGAGCAGTGGGCCCCAGAAGAAAAGAGCTGAAGGGAGTGGCCTCCTCATGGGCAGTGTCCCGAGGTCAGCCAGGAGCACTGTGTAGGTGACAGGCAAGAGGACCCTGCAGGTCACTGTCATCTCCTCTCCCACTCTTCCAGCTCCAGTCCTGTTTGCCCATTGTCCTGCCCTCTAGTTTTCCAAGGTTGTCCTGTCCCCACCTAAGGCCTTGGGTGTGAAGCAGAACAGGGAGGAAGTGAGCACCTGGACCCTGGCCCTGAGGAGGGGGTTGGGAAGGGAAGCCCCACAGACCCAGGGTTGGGAGAGCCATGGGCCTTTCTTGGGGCTCCCCTTCTCTGTCATCAAATCAACTACAGGACAGCTTAGCTTCACTGGTGCCATTTGCATTCTAGTTTGTGAGCAAGAACTGGCAGAGGAAGCATGAGTACCTGCCATGGTGTCAGCGGGATGTCTCTGAGAGGTTTTCCTTTCAGTTCCCTGGGTCTTCCAGGCTGGAGGGAAGAAAACAGGTTGTGGGATGGAAGGGGAACCAGAGGGGGGACAGTGAGCAGCAGCGAGGAGCCACAGGTCCTGGATTCCCTCCCAGATGGAAGGAAAAGCTCAGATGGACTGTACCCAGTGTCTTCTCTGTCTCCAGGGCTGTGTGGCTGCTTTTTAAAGAAAGATCTTCACACAGCTCCAAGTCCCTGTGCCCTCACCTCAGTGAAGTCAGAGGTCTCGGGGCCCATGAGTTACAGGGAGGAGGACAGGGTTGAGACACCGCTGTGTAGAAACCATCAGAATCCACACACACAGAAGATCATATGGTCTGGAAGGCTCTAGCAAGGTCCTGGGGCTGAGAACATTTGTGTTCACTGTTGAGTATGACTAGCGTTCCTTGAGATGCTGTCATGGCAGCCTCTTTACCCTCCTTCGATGATCACACAGTGCGTGGGGCCAGGAACTATGGGGCCTCATGTTAAAGCAGAAGGAAACACCTCAGAGGTCACGTCCGTTCCCACTTTTGCACAGTTGTGTTGCAGCCTGGACTTGAATGCAAATCTTTCTGGTTCAAATCCCGTGTTTTCAATGACTACCTTCCCTTATATGCACAAAACATGTACTCATTTGTATATCTTCACTGCCAGTGACTCTCTTACACTTCATGCTTGTGTCCTGTGCCCAAGGGCCTGTTTGGTAAATTTACTGAGGCCCCTGCTCCCATGCTCAAGGCTTCTCAGCCCTACCTCTTCCTGTCTCCTCAAGATCCTCCATCCCATGAAGGCCTGAAGGCCTGTCAGACCCGGGCCCTGCTGTGGCCGCCCCGTCCCCTCTCATGTAGGCCCATAGGTTGTGTCTAATTCTTTATATAACTAATAGTGCAGGGAGCATTCTGCTTACGTGTGACTTTGCCTCCATTTCATATTATTTCCTAAGGTTTTTCTAGATGAGAAATCCTGGCTCAGAAGGTGCAGTATTTAATCAAAGTGATAAAGGGCAGTGTCCATTGCTTTTGTTCCTATCTGTTGTCAGAGGCCTTAAAAAAAGAAAAACTAGACCTGCATATAGAAGGAATTTTCTTAAGGTCTCCTGTGATGCTCTTGTTTTGGAAATGAGGAAAGAATGCAAAGGAGGATTATGTTTCACCATTATTTTAAAAGGAGAAGAGGGCATTTATTAATCACTCGTCTGAGACTCAAATCAAATGATAAGGAAGGCCCCTGTTAGGTGTGATAGTAGATGAAGGTAACAGTGACTGACATTTATGGGCTTCACTCTGCACCAGGAATTGGTCTAATTCTTCATTAGTAATAACTCACAGTCTTCTTCGAATGACCTCTGAAGTGTGTACCATTCACATCCCTGTTTACAAAGCAAGAAATTAAAAAACAGACCGTAAATGACCTGTTCAACATCAGACATCTACTCAGTGACGAAGACGGCCCAAACCCAGCCAGATATGCTCAGGCCCCACACTGCTTCTCCTCACCTTGCTGCCCATGAGAGGTGGAGAGACCCACAGGAGACCAGAGCCTGTGGCAAATACTTGGGAGACAGAACTGGACTAAGAGATGAAAAATTAAAGCAGAGATAGAAGCTGATCCCCAGAGAAGTGCCCAGGAAGCGTAGCCAGGGATAGTGCGTAAGGCAGAGAGCGCCCCCTACAGGGAGACCGGAAGAGAAGCAGGGAATAAGTTCACTGGCCCCAGGCCTATACAGTGTGGCGACTGTCAATCAAGATGTGTTAACTTGACTAGATTGAAAACTGCTTTGAAGATGAGAAAAGAAGTTCTCCTAGAGGAGTGACCTTGGGAAGCACACGCGGTTCTTGGCCCCTTTCTTCTGTGCACAGTTTCCCTGCTCTGTGTCCCGACCACCATGAGCTAAGTGTGTTTGTTCTGCTGCAGCCTTCTGTCCTGATGCTTCTGTTTTGGAATCAGCCGCCCCTGGACCAAAACTGTAGAAAGTGTAGGACAAATTAAACCCTCCACCCCTGGGTGGTGGGTGCTGGCTACTGTGCCCCAGTGGAGGGAAAGCTGATGAACACGGACATTCCCGGCAGCCTTGAGTCTATACCGTGTGTGGGAAGGAACGGAAGACAACATGAGGGAATTGGAAGTTCCCAGAAGGAAATATCTTGGTGTTCTGGCATTTTGGGAGTCTCCACCCACCCTACAGGGAAGCCTGAGCCCCTTTAAATAGGAATGTGCAGCCTAAGGTCAGGTGTATGAGAAAGACATCAACACAGAAACGCGACCCAAAAGAGACAAACAATTTTAAAGGCAAAGAACAATTGTTTAAATCCCAAAGCATATCTGTGGGGAGCTTATAAAGTTAGTTTTAGAAAGTAGGAGTAAGATACAGGGAAAAAAGGAAGATATAATGGAAGAAAAAAAGATTTATTGGGTATTAAAAGATGCTTCATAAAGAACGCTAGGGAGAGATTGAGGGGAAAAAATCAACAATGCAGGCATGGCGGTGTGTCTGTGATCCCAGCCACTCTGGAGGATACGGCAAGAGGATGGTGAGCTCCAGCCCAGCCAGGGCAACTTAGCAACTTCCTAGCTCAAAACGAAAAACTAAAAAGTGACGGGGATGTAGCTTTATGGCAGAGCGGTTATGGTGAGAGGCTCTGGCTCCACTCCCGGGTGCTGCAACAACACAGAGCTGGGGAGAGCTTCCATACAGTTAAAAAACAGTGGAGCTAAATGAGGAATGGAAAAGTTACTCTGCATTATATTTTATGAAAAAGTATTTTGAAAAGGTGTGGTAGGTGGAAAAAGAAGTGCGTACTTCTCTCCCTCTTTCTTCTCCCTCCTTCTCCCCGCTGCCGTGTACTCATACACAGGCAAGGAACTCCAAGAGAGAGAAAGACGTGGGATCCAGGCCGCGGGGAAATCCAGCGAGAGAGAAGAGAGCCCATGGGGTACAGCTGTGCGCGCGTCAGACACAGAGAATAACCGTCCAAGAACAGAGCGATGAGGAGTCCTGTGGGCACAGAGAACTTGAAATAACGCCTCATACGACTCACACTTGGAGGAGAGTGAGGGAACGATGAAGGCAAATAGTGAAGTGTTGGGGTCACAGACAATTAGAGATACCAGGTAATGTAAAATTTGATGAGATGTACATGCAGCCATATACTTAAATTAGTTCTCTAATTTGTAAGAAATATTTCAAAGATTACAAAAATGTAAATGTACTCACTTCATTTTTATCTGCTAGAACAAAATTGAATATGTAAATATGGGACCTCAACACACTTGTCACCAGTCAGTGCAAAGCTACAGAGCAGTAGCAGTGGATCCGGGGTCAGTCACTGGGTGCACAAGGAGGGGGGTTAGTATCTTCGTCTCATGAAGCCAGTGATGAAGAGACTGCGGTGCCCTTTAGGGCGTGGGCAGAAGCGTAAGTTGGCTGTCTGTAGCTCCAAAGTTTCTTATAAAGAATATAAAAGTAGTGATTTAAGAGTGCTAGAAGCTGGTGGGGAGGGGACGTTAGGCAAAGTGTAAAAATCAGTGAAAATCCTTAACTATTGAAACAGAAAGTAAGTAAATGTCCAAATTTTAAAATCAAGACCAAGAAAACTGAGTTTGTTTTACTGCTCATCTACATTGTATCTGCAAAACTCGAAGTCCTTTATAGGCACTGACTTATTTTAAATTTTATTTTAAAGAGAATAGTAAAGAAAAGAACAATAGTAAAATAGAAACAAAACAAAGCAAGGACATTAACAATGATACGGGATTTCAAACCAAGTGATAGGTATCAACAGTGATTCTTATAGTATACAGTGTTATCTTCAATGAAGTTGCTCAGATTACCAAATGTAAGAATAGAAAATTGATCAAACCATTAAAAGCCATAAGAAAATATTAATTTAAAAGAACATTACACTTATTTTGCATACTCATGGTTGCCCTGTTAGAAAAAAGTACTATTATCCCCTCCCCCAGTTTTCAAATCAGGGCACTGAAACTCAGAAATGTTATTTACCGATAGTTAAAAATTTACCCTATTTCTAGAGCATACACTCTAGCAATATTACACTGGGTGTATTCCAACACGCAGTGTAACAGTAATCTTAAAACATATGACCTATTCCCAGCACCACACACACACACACACACACACACACACACACACTTGCTCCTACAGAAATGGACTTAGCATACTTCCTAAAGAATAACATAAAAATGAAACACTGCTGTTTTGCAGTGGGAAAAGGTCAGCACCTCTTCACATTACTTCTTTTTTCTTACACTTGTGTCTATGACCTCTTTCTTTTCTTTATTGTAAAGGAAACAGAAATTCCTATCTACTAGTTAGTGACTGTTAACCACAGCACAGTTTTGGTTTCTGATGCCAGAACTTGAAATAAGACACATAGGGGGAGTTTGAGGAGGCGTCAATACGAAACCAGCCTGACTCTTGATATGAATGTTGGTTCAGGGATCACTTAGATCCTGATGAATCTAAGCTTTCTAAGAATGAAAGAGGGACAGGGACACAACCTGCTGAACTGGAAAATCAGAGTAAGCTGAAATTATTTTCTAGTAGCACCTTGCCACTCCCAAGTGCATCTATGGGCTTTTCCCCCACCCCAAGGAACCAGCACTCCAGGACCTGTGATATCTACTATGCTAGGTGGCCAGGATAATGTTGGAGATGTGTGGAGTGGTTCTCAGAGATGCCCCCACCAGGAGGGACTTAGAAGGTTGAGAGTAATCAACAGTGGTCAGTATGGCCATGTGTAATGGGCCAAGGTGAATCAATGGGTCATGAGCTCATTATAGTATTAAAAGAGTTGAGATAAAGATTAGAGAAAAAGGCACCTATAAAGGCTAAAAATGTAGATGCGATGTGAAGAGGAGTTATTAAAATGAGAAATACCAATGCAGTCACCAGTATTAAAGGGAAGGTGAATATTAATGTTTATGGGGGATATTATCTCTTCTAGTTATTTCTGTACCTTGATAGCTAGACCTTCAAAGAGTGTGATGAAACCTCTACAACACTCCACAGGTATGAGGTGCAACAGTATTATGAGTTACTCTTTATCTGCTTTGAATCTGGCTGACAGTACTTGTACAGAACTGCATATGAGGAATAATGGAAGATAAGGGGTCCGCTTTTGTGGGGATTTTTTTTAGAAGAATTGAAATATCATTACACAGTGCTATATGTGCACCCATATTTATAGCGGCACAATTTGCCACAGCTAACTCTCAGAAACAACCCAAATGCCCACCAACTGAGGAATGGATGAAAATGTGTGGTATTTTTTAGTACAGTGGAATATGACTCAGCTTTAAAGAAAGACAAACTCAAGGCTTTTATAGGTAAATAGATGCAACTAGAGACCATATTGGTAAGTGAGATAAATCAGGCCCCCTGTGTAAGAACTTGAAAGAATAAATAAAATGTGGAAGGTGCAATGGATACTGTGAAAGGGTAAGAAACTGCTCAAAATGAAAGAACAATTGGGATGAAGGAAAAGAGAAAAGAAAGAAGAAAAAATAAATATATATACATACAAGATAGCTAAGATAATTTTGCTATTAATTTCTATTGGTTTATTGAAGGAAGAATTACTATTTAATTGTTTCATCAATCACACATGCTTATATCTGGTTTTCTGAGTAACCAACTGGAAGATAATAATATATAATATGACAATCATTAATTTCCAATCACATGATTTGAAATTCAGTATCATTTTTATGTTGTTTTTGTATTGTTTTATGTTTTTGTTCTTTTCTCCTTAAAATAAAATAAACAAAAAATCTGATAGAACTGTCATAAATACTTGACATCAGTGAGGTGACTCGTGGGATCTCAGTCAGAGTTTTATTTGTTGCCTGCCAGGAAGAGGCAGACTGGGGAGACAGATGAGAAAATCCAATGAAGTTCCTCAGCTGGGCGGGAGGGTGAAGCTGGGCTGTGTCCTCAGGGGCTGGGGCTCCTATGTACAGTGAGCGCCTCCCACACCCTGGGTTTGGGGTTGACGTGGATCAGCAGGGCTGAGGACACCTTGGATTGTCTTAGGTGCCACATATGAGAGATGACAGCGGGGGCCGTGCCGGGATGCACTGTGTCCCCAGGAGACAGATGCCCACAGGAGCATGACGTCAGTAAGACCCAGGAGTCTCCACATTCCGGGTTGCCTGGGAGGGCTGGGAGCAGTCAGCACAAAGGAAGAGGCATGAGCACAGTGGGAAGCTGGGATGAGCATTCCAGGGGCAGGAGAGCTCCAGCCAGCCCTGGGGCTGAGGGCGCAGATCACAGTAAAGAAAGCAGTAACCAACTGGAAGATAACAATATGCAATACAACAACCATTGTTAATTATGCATCAACTCATGAAAATTGGTACCATTTTTATGTTGTTTTTGTGTTGTTTATGTGTTTGTCTTTGTTCTTGTTTCTTTAAAATTAAACAAAACCTGATAGAACTGTCACAAATACTTGACATCAGTGAGGTGACTTGAAAGCACACCGGAAGTAAGGTGCAGGGGAGGCGGGGAGGGGTGAGCAGAGGGGCTGCGGCAGGAAGGAGGGCCCGGATGCTGGGTGAGGGCTCCAGCATCACCCTGCCTGGTCAGTGGAGGCTCTTCAGGTGGAGCAAGCCAGATTGATCCTGTTTCCCTTCCTGAGGGGCAGGCACTGCAGCCACAGAGAGGGCAAAACTGTGGTAAAACCTCTGCTCTGCTTCCCTTGTAGAGCTGAGCATGCCTACTGGGGAAGGCAGGGCTCCCTGCCTGGGCGGTGTAAATGGCCAGCCGCAGAGCCAGACTGCTGCAATCTGGGCTTCCTTCCAGTACTTCCCTTTTCCTCCCACCAGGAGCATTTCCCAGAACCGAGCCGCTGGCCGGCTCAGCAGAGATGACTGACGCCCTTTGTTCCAGTGGAGCAGGAAGCAGCACTACCCACCTCCAGCAGAGGTCCTGGACAAGGCTTGGAGTGACAGGGAAGGTGGGGACCCAGAGCACAGACTTATTCACAAATGTGTGGCATCACCAAGGTGCCACTATTTCTGTCAGGCTGCCCTCCTGCTCCCCATGTTTCATGGTCACAGATGCTGTGCTGTTTCTGAGCCCGTGCAGTATTTGAACCAGGAAAAAGATGGGGCAACCATTGCTCCTGTCACAACTGTCCTTTACAGCAAGAAACCACCAGGATGCCCCTGCAGACTTGTTCTTGTGCCTCACTGATCAAGACTGAGTTACACAGTCACGGCTGGTGTCCAGATGCCCCAAGACCCAGACCTGTTTGTCCTGTGGCCAAGAGGAGAAGCAGCCAGGGAGAGAAAATAGGGAAAGAGTGGCTTTTGCACTGGGCAGCCAGATATCAGGGGACAGGGGAGCTATGTTGTTGAGATAATATCAGAGAGTAAACAGCAGGACCTGAAGAGGAATCTGCTTGGACGTGACCAGAGCTTGTACGGCAGAACCTGCTGGTAACTGTGTATGCCTTGGTTGGGCCTGGGCCACCCTGGGTGACCTCAGAGCTGCCTAGGCTTATTCTGTCTTCCTCACATGGTCAAAGCCATACATGTCTCTGAAGGCAGCGTCCCCCACCCTGGACACTCACATGGTCGGTGGAGCTGGTAGAGTTCATTGACTTCATTAAGGGAAAAGTCCCATGGTGGGGATTTCCAAGCTCAAGACCAAAACTAGATGCAGGTCTACCACCATGCACTAAGATAAGTCAAAATGTATCAAAGATCTCAACATGAAAACAGAAAGAGTAAATCTACTGAAAGAGAAAATAGTTAGAAATCTTGAAGTCATAGGGAGAGGCAGACAGTTCATAAACAAACCAAACTGCATGGGATATTCTTCAAAGAGTCAGTAAGGTGGATCTCATCTTTTGAAAAGTTTTTGCACAGCAAAAGAAATCACCAGTAGAGTAAAAAGAAAACCCACAAATTGGAAAAAAATGTTAGTCAACTGTCCCTCAGGCAAAGGACTTCTATCTAGAACATAAAGAACTGAAAAAAATCAGGCCACCACAATTCAAAGGTCCAATCCAAAAATGGGTATCTGAGATGTACACACATTTCTCACTTGAAAAAAATACAAATGGCAAATAAATACATGAAAAAATGTTCAGCATCATTACTCATTTGAGAAATGCAAATAAAAACAACACTGAGATTCCTTCTCACCCCAGAAAGTATGGCTATCATCAAGAAATCAACCCATAAGTAGTGTTCATAGCTTTGATTTATTTCACTTATGAGTATGGTCAATAGTTGCATCCATTTATCTATAAAAGTTTCAAGATTATATTTCTTTATGGCTGTATAGTACTCCATTATAGAAATATACCACATCTTTTTTATCCATTCCTCCACTGATGGGCATTTGATTTCCAAGATGTAGCTATGACAAACTGTGCTGCTTCAATCATGGGTGCACATATATCTTTGTGTATGATGTTTGCAGTTTTTTGGGAAAAATACCCAGAAGAGGAATTCCTGGGTTAAATGGGACCTCTCGGCCAAGTTCTTTGAGGAATCTCCACTCTGAGGATTTCCACAGTGATTGCATCGGTCTACCCTCCTACCAACAGTGGAGAAAGGCCCTTTATCCCTACCACTCTTCCAGCATTTGTTATTGGTTGATTTCTTGATGATAGTCAGTCTCTCTTGGGTGAGATGGAACCTCAGTGTTTTCATTTGCATCTCTTGAGTTACCAGCGATGTTGAACATTTTTTCATATATTTATGACACTTCCCCTGCAGAGCATTCCCTGGAGTTGAGGAGCCGGCACAGCTTCTGGCCCTCCCTCTTTTTCACAGCCTCGGGGGTCACAGTGCTTTCTAACCCCTCTCTCACTGCACTGCATCCACCTCACTGTAACATGGGCAGCAGCTGCTTGGGGGCTCAGCAGGGCAGTGGAAAATAGCTCTCTCTCACAGGCGCAAAAGCAGAGGGACTCAGAGCGGGTAAGTAGCAGTGTCCCAGAGCTCATGGTGGACAGAGTGGGGCCCACCAGTGGTCCTGTGACTCTGAGATTGAAACACAAAAGGGAATTTTCAATTCAAAAGTTTCTAGGTGCGTCTCTGCTTCTACAAACACAGATGCTTACCTGATACGTTGTCCACAGAGTTGCTGTGATCTTGGGAAGGCGCTGGGGTCACCATTCTGCACCCTCCCTCTCTTGTCTCTATGTCTGGCCACCGTTCCCATGCCTTGTCTTTTTCTCCCATAGGCTGAGCAGAGGGCCAGGGTGTACAGAACCCATCTACCTGCTCAGCTCCTTCCCTGCACCTTGGGCAGGTGAGTCTCTTCTCTCCTCAGGTGCCCACAGGACCTGGCACATCACAGGTCCTTAGAGAAAGAGTGGGTGAGACAAACTCTGGCCTCTTTGTAAATCAGAAGAAGCACTGCTCACATCAGGCTTCTGAAGTAGCCTATGCCAGAGTGGCCAGGCTATAAGGACAGGTGGGCTTTGTGTCCCTGTCCTCCTCCATGGCCTTGGTTTCTCCAAATTTGCCAAAGGGGTGGTGACTACCACACCCACCCGCCCTCAGGGTCACTTCCCCACATCTAAGGCAGCTGGGGCTGAGCCCAGGGAGCTTTGGGACCCATCTGTGCCCTTCTTCTCTTCTCTTCAGCTTAAGTTACAGGACGAGGGGAGCAGGCACAGACCTGGGTGCAAACTCAGGCTCTGCTGCTGCTTAACTGTGCTCCACACTCTCTGGGCTCATGTGCAAAATGGAGAAAAATCTTTGACTCACAGAGATGTTGTGAAGGTGAGGATAGGGTGGAGCCCCAACTTACCAAGGGATCCTCTGCTGCTTCTGTGTTGGGACACAACCCAGCTGTCCTGTGCTGTGTGGTTCAGTCACCGGCTGTGGCTGAGTGGTGACCAGGGTTATCGTACAGCAGAGAGAGCCAGGCATAAGATAGGGAAAGTGAAAGCACCAATTTCTGAGAAGCACATGAGCACACACTCCAAATATGTTCTGCTCAGCACATCCCCAACACCCACCCACTTACCCACTGAGAGGAGCCTGCTCAAATTCCCCATTCTCTGTCCCAGCCCAGCCCACCTTGGCTGTGGGATCATGTACAGTCTTCAAGAATGATGATCCATCACTGAGAGAGTTAGGGCCCTGCACAGGTTACTTCCCATACCATCATGAGCTCAAGCCCACCCCCTTCCTCTCTCCCCTCCCCCAGTACGCCCGCCTCATCCACCAGCATTAGTGTTGCCTCACGCAAGTCTGCATGCTCACTACATGCTGGGTCTCCTGCTGTTGTGGAATGTGGAGTCACACGGCTTCTATACATTTGCTCTCATGGTTTCTTCTGCCAAGAGTACCTGCTTTCCCACCTGGTGTTGTCATGCATGGCTTCCTCTGAGGAACCTCCAGCATCCTCCAGCAGAGTCCAGAGCCCGGTTGTCTGCTTCATGGGACCCTGGAGGAGAGGCTAACGTTTATGGCTTTGCTATGTTTCCAGGTGAGTAAGACATGCAGCTGGAGCACTGAGGAAACTTTCCGCTTTTGTGCCACAGAAGGGGCTATGAAACAGGGTCGCACCACAGCCCTTACCCTTCCACCAGGAATGTTTCATCTTGGGCAATTGTTCAAGGGACCTTGTGGTCATCCCTCACCCAACTTTTGGGCGAGGGGCAGTGGGTGACTACTCAGAAACCATACACTACAATTTAAAATGCATTCATGTTTCCACTTCATTGGACTTCTAAAACCATTTTCCAACGCACTCCAACTCTCCTAGTTTAAATAAACAAAATAATTGGATGTATTGGTGGGATAAGTGATGTGATTCAAGGCTGAAGGAAGCTGAGAGAAGGGAATAATCCATTGCTTTCATCCAGAAACTCAGGGGAGAAGCCAACACATAAACTATTTTTCACTTTTAGGCATCTTCAATAAGAATACTTGGTCGCCCAGATTTTAGAGAAAGGTTTAAAGAGAATCATTTTTGTTTGCAGGAGAAAGAGGATGCACATGTATTTCTGGTAGCTGGGGACTTCACAGTCCTCGGTACAGATTCCCGTGGCTGACTGATCTGACACTCCCCGCCCCAGGATTGTGTCTCTAGCATTCATCTCCCTTTCCAATTTCTTGAAATGACTGGTGCAAGAATACAGTCACCCACCCTGAAGCTCTTCAGTCTCCTAAGAATTTGAATCCTTCATCAGAGACAGAGACTCAAGTTTTGTAGATCCAAATACACAATACACAACCCTCCAAGGGAAGCTCTGAGTGCCTGAAGTTGGACCCACCCTTGTTCCTGTTGTCTGAGACTTGTATAGACGTTTTTGTTTTATAGTCCTCTTCCTGTCCCTGATTTCCTTTCCAAGGCTTTTCTGTTTTGTTTGTGTGAGTTATACTCCTGTTTTGTGCTCACAGCCAAAAGAACCCCAACTAACACAAGCATCCCAGTGGAACTGCATCTGTAGCACTGTGGACTTCTAATCCTCAGGGATTAGGGGTGAAGGGTGGATGGATTACTGAACAGTCTATGGCTCAGTACATAAAATACCGAAGACCAAAATGAAATCTAGGCAGGAATGGGAATCACCCAGGCAATAGTCAATCAGAATGGCCCAGAAGTGAGTCACAGCACTCAGGTGATGAGGTCCATGGGTGGATAAGGCTCTGGTGACATCTTCTGAAAGAAATGGAAGAATCAGTGGAAAGGTTCAGGGACACCTTTGCTGATAGAGGCTCAGAGTGAGTGGGAAAAGTCTTTTGCAGGTTTATTTACAACAAGAGACCTACTAGGGGGCACCTCAGGAGTGACAGGTCACTCTCATCAGTGACTTTGGCTCTTCCTCTGGAGTCCACCACAGGACACACATGTTCCACAGATGTCACAGAGAATCAGTGCCCACTGGGGCAAGTCCACGTGGGACAGGAGCTTCCTTCCTCTCTGCAGAGGAACATACTGAGGACATCCTTATAGACACCTCAGAAGGTCCTGGCCAAGCCGATCACCCATATGGTGAGCAAATGAAAAGTGTGTCATTTTCTTGTCTTTCTCTCTTCCCTCGTGTCACTCTCGCAGTCCCTCAGTCTTGCTCCCAGATTCAGCTCATAGATAACTCTGTGTCAGCTTTGCCTCTGGCTCTGCCCGTGGAGACCACAGGTTATGACCCATCTCTTGAGGCTGCAGAAAGTCTTGAGGGATTAGTGCTTAGCATAATAGGATGTCACTGGAGGGGTGGAAGCAGGTACTCATTCAGACTATACCATTAAGGGCCAACCTGACCCAGTGTGGTGAGGTACACAGGGGCAATGGCCCGAAGAGCACTGTGGAAGCTCTTATAGGAGTCTAGGTGAAACATGAGGGACATTTGGGTGAGATATTTGCTGTGTAATTGTCTCTCCTCGTCCCGCTCCTGCTGAGTGTCACCTGCACACAGGCCCTTCTGATCCTAATCCACCCCATGTGCTGCCGTGAATCCCAGACTTTGTCTGCTGAATGGGGAATGCACCTATGCTCAGCCTGTCACACAGGCTGAGCTTCATCTGGGTGTTCCATAGGCTGCACATGCCAGAGACTGAGAGAAATCACTGACTGGTAGTGCAAGAGTCCACGTTGTGGGTGGGGAGGCGATAGAGAACTTATTTCACGAGATGCAGGGAGAAGGGTCCAAAGGAACCTGGCATCTGTTGCCCATGTGAGCCAGTCAGCAAAATGATCGATCAGTGTATCAGCCTGGGCATCCAGCTTGACTGGATCACAGTAATTTTGAGATGTAATCGACAGGATTGTCCCCTAAAACTGTGGCCCTCTCTTCCTTGTGTATTTCCCCCCATATTATAGAAAACCATAACCAACAGTGACATATGGGGCTGTACTACCAGAAGCTGGTGATGTCTGAGGCAGGAACTTGTTCAACTAAAGAAGCAGAAGCATCCAGGATTTTAAAGACAGAGAAAGAGCTGGATCCAGGACCATAAGGTGTGTCATCTTTAGTGGAGAACTGCAGAAAGAAGCACGGTCCAAGGCAACAGTAAGACTGGCGGGATGGAAAGGAGTGCCCTTGTTTGTTTCTATATTCCAAGAGTTCTAACTCTGGCTCTTCCCTTGTGTAGCTGCTCAGTCTTTCTCAGCTTCCCATTGCTGTTTCCTGCATGTGTCTCTATCAGCTCCCCAGTGTATTGTTCAGTCCAAAATGAGCTCTTTCTTCCACTGCCCCACTCTCTAGCCTCCTCTTGTCCTTCATTTCAGGCTGCAGGTTCTTGGCTGTACTCAAACAGAAATACTAAGTTCCTTACCCCTGTTATGGTATGTCTGGATGTCCCCCCAAAGCCTCATGCAGTCAGGAGGCAAGCTTTTAGTTTATGATTGACTTACAGTCCAATGTTGGAATAATGAACGTTACTGCTACACCTACTCTGGGGAAAGTCATCTGCATGACAATATAAGGGAAGGAAAGTGGCTACTTACCACTGCTGCTCCTCCCTTTGCTCTTGCTACTTTTGCTAACTTCTGCCGCCATGAATGATTGCCCTTTGCCATGTGCCACCCTGTCTTGCAGCCAGCCGAGTATGGACTGACATCTCCAGAGACTGTGAGCTAAATAAACTTTTTCTTCCTTAATTCTTGGTGTCAGGTATCTTGTCTCCCTTATATTGTAAGCAGGCTACCCCCACTCAGGGAGCATATAGCACTCACATAATCTCCATGCCCTCCTCATGCACAGGCTCAGGATAAATTCTAAGTAAGCAACCTGGCTCGTTGCTGAATGGCATAGTTAACGTTCTAAACTCTCACACTGACACAGTGAACAACATCCTAGAGCAGGAAGATATGTCCTTTTCACCCTGGGATGTAGAACTGCTGAGTCACTTAGGCAAACCTCTAGCCTCCCCAAGTTGACACAATGTATCACTCATAACAGAGGGGTATCAAGTTAATAATATCCCTTAGATAATAATATCCCTTGCAGGTTGACCCTGTCTGTAATTTCCTGAAAGAGGGTATAGCCAAGGCTAAATAAAAGAGGCAAATGGAATGATTTCAGGGCTCTGGAGGATCAAAGCCTTCTCACAGAATTTGAGATTCTCTCAGGGCTAATACCAAGACTGTGGCTGTGTGGGCCATATTTATTTGATTCTAAGAAGAAGGGAGGGGAGTACTCAAGAAGAGCATTACCACTCAAGGACTTCTCCAAGTCCAGGAATGAGATGCCTGAGGCTACAGTCTTTACCCAGTTGAGGTTGGATTCAAGTGTCCTTGGTGGTGATCTTGTCTTATCCTTTGAGGCTTCATGGCTTCACTCACCATTATAGACCTTAGTAGGGATTAGTGACTCACACAGTTTCACTTACGATGCACTACCCGTCTACTGACAAGAAACCTAAGCCTTGGACAGACTCACAAGTCAACATGAAAAGCCAATTGGCTGATTTAAGTCCTTCTCAGGCTGCTTTATAGAGGCCTCCATTAATTCTTTCTTTTTATATGCCAGAAATCAAACTCAGGACCTTGCCCTTGCCAGACAGGTGCTTGAGCCACTGAGCTATATCCTCAGCCCTCTTGTTTGTTTTTGTAATTACAGCAGTTGAAATATAGTTAGTGTTGTCAGGGGTTTGGCATCCCCTGTAGTAGGCTAAGAACAGAAGTAAAAGGCACAAGCATGTTAATATGAAGAGTCCATGGAAGAATCCATGACAGGTCTGTTGTGAGCAGACTTCACCACTCATTTGAATATCTTGTCTCTCTATGACCACACGCTCCAGGATGGCATCCATAATGATGATTTATGACAATCATTAATTTTCTCTATGAAGTGGATCTGGTGGATCCTTGTAGAAGGAATCTAGTGTATTTTCTATTGGTTTTGCCTATGTGGTCACCTGGAGTTTGGCAGTCTCTATGCAAGAATCAATCAATTTTTGGAGAATTTAGTATTATGGCATCGTTTTATACATCTTGGAGTTTTACTTTTCTGTTGCACGTTTAAGACCAAGTTAAAGTGAGTCCTGTATTAATTAAAATTAACTTCTAGCTATATATCAAGGTCAGTTAAATCTCCTCAGGATTTATCTTAGAACCACTTATAGTGCCTGCCAGTATTTCTGTCAGTGTCAGCCATCAGGATGAGTCATGTCCATTGCTAGACCAAGTTGCTTTCTGTGAAAGTTTAGGAGAGTTTTCTCTCCTGGTAACTCTCCTTAAGTACACTACACACCATAGAATCACTTTTCTCTGTGGTCCCACAATCTCATTGATCAGAAGACCAGGGACTCAACTGAGTTACATAGTATCATAGTAGAAGTTCTCTTACATCCTGCGTTCTCATTGACCTCAGAGGGCTAGGGGAAAAATATTGGCTATCTTCCTAGCCCATCTATCTTTCTAATTTTTGATCTCCAAACCTTCAACCAGTTGTTGAACATCCAGAAGAGAATGTTAATGATATTCCATTGTAGTGGGAGCAGTAAACTTAATCATTAAAATTTTATCTGAGTATTAAGTACCTTGAAATATAATGCATAGCCTGAGAACTGGTACTTCTTACCAATTATACATATTTTAGTAATTGAATACCTATATAATATTCACAGATAAAAGTAACATAGTATTATGGAGAAAATTTGAAATCTAAAGTCATTTGTAGTATTGTACCATAACAAGCATGAGGACATTTTTGTAGCATATTTAAATTGCCATTATGGAATAGAGTAGACGTTTTAGTCAATCATCTCTACCTAATGCATAAGAATCTTTTATCTAATTTGTTGTCTTTTATAGAATGTCATTGAAAGAATTTGGAACATTGTCTGGGCTATTCCATATCTAAGCATCTCTAAATATAGTGGCATAGATATAGCATATACATCATGTAAGTTTTTGTTAAAAAATTATTTGACTGATGACCTCATGTGGGTTTGTCATGAACCTCTTATCACAACTGCCTGGAGCGCAAGAAAAAGGCTAATGTCTGAATCTGAAAGAAAATGTCTGTCAGTATAAGCAATCTCAGTTTTACAATTTATTTATTTATTTATTTATTTATTTTTACTTTTGCCACAATCCTTTTTTGTTTATTTTTTATTTTTTTACTTAAAAAAAATAAAAGCACAAAAACACATTAACAAACAGACACAAATTAGCATAAAAAACAGTACAATCACAACTGATCTACAGACAAGGTGACATGATCTCAACAGTGGTTATTGCTTTATCCATTGATATCTTTGAAGTGTAAATATATGAACGCACATTCAGACATGCAAAACTGGTCAGACAATTAATCCTCTCAACAACAGAAAAACACAAAAAACAAAAGAAAAACCAAAGACAGAAAACAAAACAGGCAAACAAACAAACAAAAAAAACCCCACCAATAGTTGCTGCTTTGCATATTGATATCTTCAAAGTGTGTGTTCAGGATAACACATATAGATATACAAGATTGATCAAATAACCCGTCATCAATTATTCCTTAGCATTAAGTGATATAATACAATAGTAGAACCATGTTAGCCCTCCTGCACATATGTATATTCATATATACATACATACATTTTTGTCTCTTTGTTTTCTCTTTTCCCTCGTCCCATCTGTTCTTTGTCTTTGAACAGATTTCCTTCATGTCTCTTAGTTTATATTCCCACCCTCGGGTTCTTACGCCAGTGATACAATACGTTGCCTGCACATGTACCACTGATTTATTTCACTTATCAGTACGGACTCCAGTTTTGACCACTTGCCTACAAAGTCCCCAAAACTATCTTTCTTTATAGCTGAATAATATTCCATTATATAAAAATGCCACAATTTTTAATCCAGACTTCTGTGGATGGACACTTGGGTTGCTTCCACATTTTAGCTATTACAAATTGTGCTGCTATAAACATGGGTGCACATATATCAGAGTGATATGATGTTTTTAGATCTTCTGGGAAAATACCCAGAAGAGGAATAGCTGCTTTGAATGGAACCTCTAGACCTAATTTGCGGAGAAATCTCCAAACGGCTCTCCACAGTGGTTGCACCAGTCTGCATTCCCACCAGCAGTGTAATAGAGTCCCTATTTCTCCACAGCCTTGCCAGCATCTGTTATTGGATGACTTTTTCATACTGGCCAGTCTTACTGGGGTGAGATGAAATCTCGATGTTGTTTTTATT
>PVLD010016076.1:0-46277 GCA_004027595.1 Dinomys branickii | reverse complement strand
CAGTAAGACTGGCCAGTATGAAAAAGTCATCCAATAACAGATGCTGGCGAGGCTGTGGAGAAATAGGGACTCTATTACACTGCTGGTGGGAATGCAGACTGGTGCAACCGCTGTGGAGAGCCGTTTGGAGATTTCTCCGCAAACTAGGTCTAGAGGTTCCATTCAAACCAGCTATTCCTCTTCTGGGTATTTTCCCAGAGGATCTGAAAACATCATATCACTCTGACATATGTGCACCCATGTTTATAGCAGCACAATTTGTAATAGCTAAAATGTGGAAGCAACCCAAGTGTCCATCCACAGAAGACTGGATTAAAAAATTGTGTCATTTTTATATAATGGAATATTATTCAGCTATAAAGAAAGACAGTTTTGGGGACTTTGTAGGCAAGTGGTCAAAACTGGAGTCCATACTCATAAATGAAATAAATCAGCAGTACATGTGCAGGCAACATATTGTATCACTGGTGTAAGAACCCGAGCTTGGGAATATAAACTAAGAGTCATGAAGGAAATCTGTTCTAAAACAAAGAACAGATGGGACGAGGGAAAGGAGAAAAGAAAGAGACAAAAACGTATGTATGTATATATGAATATACATATATGCAGGAGGGCTAACATGGTTCTACTGTTGTATTGTATCACTTAATGCTAAGGAATAATCGATGACGGCTTATTTGATCAATCTTGTATGTCTGTATGTGTTATCCTGAACACACACTTCGAAGATATCAATATGCAAAGCAGAAACTATTGGTGTTTTTTTTTTGTTGTTGTTGTTGTTGTTTGCCTGTTTTGTTTTTTGTCTTTGGATTTTTGGTTTTTGTATTTTTTCTGTTGTTGAGAAGATTAATTGTATGACTAAATTTACATGTCTGTATATGGGTTCATATATTTACACTTCGAAGATATCAATGGATAAAGCAATAACCACTGTTGAGACCATGTCACCTTGTCTGTAGATTAGTTGTGACTGTACTATTTTTTATGCTAACTGGTGTCTGTTTGTTCGTATGTTTTTGTACTTTTATTTTTTTTTAAATAAAAAAAAAAACATGATTTCTGGGTGTGGCTCAGTGTGTGTGGAAGAGAGGAACATTTGAATTGATGGGCCCAGGAAAACTGAAGGCCCTTCCCGCTGTGGGTAGGCATCGTTTAATTCACTGAGGACCTGAATAGAACAAAAAGGTGGAGGAGGGTTGAATTTGCTCTCTGCCTGATGGCTTGAGCTTGAGTGTAGATCTTTTTCTGCCTTGGTAACCCTGGATTTTGGGCTTTCTATCTTGAACTAGAGTTTATACCATCTTCTTCCTGGCTATCAAGCCTTTGAACTACATCACTTTCTTTTCTGGGTCACCACCTTACTCTGTCTGTCCTGTCCTGCCTGTCTGTCTATCTGTCTGTCTGTCTATCTATCTATCCATCCATCCATCCTACTTGATGTCTGTCTGTCTATCGATCTATCTTTCCATCTTGCTTTTCTTGATGACTAAAACATTTAAAAAGGAGTCTGCTGAATTTCTATTTGTAAACAGTCTTTTGTTGCATTAAGTCCTTCAACTGATTGGATGAGGACCAGCTACTTTGTGGATGATAATCTACTCAGAACCTACTGATTTAAATGTTAGTCTCATCCAAGTGTTAGTCCCATCTCTCCTCTTTTCCAAAGCACAGCTTCTCAAAAATGTACAGAATATTTGCCCAATGTCTAGGTGTAGTGGCCCAGCCACATTTATGTATAAAATTAACTGTTATGCTTCTCTTCATCTTTTTGGTTTACTTAGTGGGAAATCCATTGGCTTCTATTCTACTTTATATTATTTTATATATTTTTCTGCAGTTTTTCACTTCTGCCATCTCAGTTCACATTTAGGGCTTTTCCAAAATGTCTTGCAATCTTTAGTTGTCCATTTGTGTTTAAACGATGGGTTCTATACGGCTTGTAAGAACCTGTATTTATGGGTGAAGCTTATTACTGTTAGATGCATGAACTTTGGGGGTCCTCTATTGCCGGTACATTTCAGTCTTTTCTCTAGGGTTGGTTAACTTTCTCAGATTCTCCTAATATCTTAACTTGTCTACAAGCATTCTGGGAGATGAATTTAAGGTGTCTCTATATTTAGTTTGTAAACTTTCACTTAATTCCTTTGATTTTAGTATTTTGTTCTTACCCTGCGTGATAGCTGGTAGCCTTCACCCCCGAGAACCTTTTAACTCTTCAGAGAGTAGACCAGCATCTTCTGCTGGAATGGGAAAGGGGTTGTTGCTTGCTGTGTGTACAGTGAAGTATCTGGAGGTCCATGTTCTTAAATTTACTAGTTTGAGCCTTTACTTGATCTGCAGTTCTTTCTTCATTCTTACTTCCTGGCCACCAGACCAGGGCCCTCCTTCATACGTACTTCAGGAGTATCTGGTGCTACCTATCCCTAAAACTAGTGGATGTTTTGCTGTGTGCATTGGGTTGCTTTCTCAGCCTTTGCCACTTTTTTTCTGGACAGTTAGATTTTTCAAGTTAGATCTTGTTTATCCATTAGCATTCTAGCTTCCAAAGCTTTGTTACCATTGTCTTTTTTCCTGTTTCTTATTGATTTTGCATTAACAATTCCTTTACAGTAATTTTGACACTTTTAAGAGAGTTTGTGGGTTAGGTCATGCAAAATGTCAGGTTTTTGTTTCATAAAATGTATGGAAATTTCAGACATTTGTAAAAGTAGAGAGACTAGTATATAAATCTCTGAATTTCTTCCAGCTTCGATTGGCCAGTTGTTAACATATGGCTAATCTTTTATTTATATTTCCTGTCTCCTCTAGGTTATTTTATGGCAAATCAAAGACCTCATATCATTTTATATGAATTATTCAGTGTATCACTCTAATAGATAGAGGCTACTTTTTTATTTTTAAATTTTATTTTTTTTGGTGATGGCTATACTGGGGATTGAACCCAGGGCCTTCACAATGGCCTACTTCCTTAGCACTTTTTATTTTTTATTCTGAGACAAGATCTTGCTAAGTTTCTCAATTGCCCAGGAAGGACATGAACTTATAATCTTCTTGTGTCAGACTCCCGGAGTGCTGGGATTGCAGGTGTGCATCACAATGCCCAGCCAAATTACTCTTTAAAAATAACTCTTTCAAAAAATATAACCATAATTATCCAGTCCCTAGCAAACCCAGTAATTTCTTAATATCAAATATCCATTGAATGCTCTCATTTCTACATACTGTCAGCAAAAGTTTTTTCTGGTTTGTTTAAATAATCAAAAGAAAATCCAAAGTTTGTTTTAATGGGCAAAGATTTTAATAGACATTTCACTAAAAATGTACAAGTAGCTCTTAAGAACCTGAAGAGGTGGTCTACACAACTTTACTTGTCACATTGTTTCTCTTGTGTGAGAAACCCAAAGGGTAAGTACGGAGCAAAATGCAGGTGGAATGCAGGCGAGATACTGGGACATAGAAGGGCCGGTTCAAATGGGAAGGGGAACAAGGAAGTGGGAAGGGAAGGAAGGAAAAAGATTTTAAAAAAGAACATAAGGAAAAAAAGGAAACAAAGCTTTTGTAAAAGGGGAGGGGAAGGGAATGGGAAAAAAGAAGAATTAAGGTATATTATGTACAGGTAAAAACTCCCTGTGATGACTATGATCGTTACGTATGGCAGACATGGCAATAAAGAATAGGTGGCCTGGGTAGTCTTCAGAGAAATGCAGGTTAGACCACAGGGAGCTACCGTGGAATACCCACCATACACACACAGTTGTTTATACTGTACCACACACAAGCTTTATAACACACATGCAACTCTTTATAATTTATCAAATATGATCAGTTTTATAATGAATAACTTTTATTAATTATAATTTAAAAAAAACAACAGTAACAAATGTTAGCAAAATGTGGAGAACCTGGAACATTCCCTGGTGATAACTTAAAATGGGTTTTATAACTACTTATTAGAACAGATTTTAGTTTCTCAAAAATTTAAACAAATTTACCATATGTAACAATTCCACTATTAAGTTTCTAACCATGAGAAATGAAGACATATATTCACAGAGTTTCATATTAGCATTATTCGTAATGGCCAAACCCTGGAAACAATCCAAATGTTTGTCAGCTGGTGATTGAATAAAGAAAATGAGCTTTATTTTTGCAATAGAATTCTACTCAACAGTAAAAAAGGAATGAACTATAGATACATGCTACATGACTGAGCTTTAAAAGGCATATTCAATGAGGAGTCAGTTGCAAAAGAGTACATATTTTATTTCATTTAAGTGTAATGTCTATTAAAGGCAAATCAACATAAGTAGCAAGCAGGCAGATTATTTCCAGTTGCAGGCATAGTCTTTTAATAGGTTTCCCACTTTTGCTTATATTCCAAGCAATTACTCTTCTGCTTTTTGTCCTTTTTTCTTGACTCATCTGGTTAGCTTGTGTATTGCTTCCCCTCCTAGTCATCAAGTAAAGCTTCTCTTTTTGTTCTCTTTGGTCCCAGTGTCTTCTTATAGATTGCTTATTTAACTGTTTAATATGATTGTGTAAAGACTAAAGCAGAAAATGTATGTGGATAATTTAGCTTGATTTCGATACATAGGCTCCATTTACATTAATGGTGTCCATACTAGTGTTTCCCAGAGAAAAGAACCAAAAGAAGTCACACACATACAGAGAGAGAGAGAGAAAGAGAGAGAGAGAGAGAGAGGCAGAGAGACAGAGAGAGAGACAGAGAGAGGGACAGAGAGAGGGATAGAGAGAGGGACAGAGAGAGAGAGAAGAAGAAAAAGAGGGAAAGATTCACTATAAAGAATTGGGTCCTGTGATTGTGGGGTTTAGCAAGTCTAAAATTTCCAGAGCAAGCACTCAGCACTCAGCCAGAAATTCAGGTAAGTAGAAGTCCTGGGTCTTATTTGCACAGGTCAGACAGGCTGGAACTGTAGACAGAGTTTCTATGTTGCCTTGTAGAGGCTGATTCCTTTGTCTGGAAACCTCACTCTTTGCTCCTAAGGCTTTCTATCAGTTGGATGAGGCCCACTCAGATTTACCAAAGACCTACTGATTTAAATGGATCACATCTTCAAATTCCCTTCACAACAATATCTAGACTAATGTTTGACCAAACAACTGGGTACCATAGCCTTACCAAGTTGACACATAAAATTAACCCACACTGTTATAATTATATCTTCCAGTTTGATTTTCTTAACTCTAAGTAAACCAGGCTTATTAGAGGAATTGGGAGAATAATGCAAAGAAAGGGTATTCAGCAGGAATCTGAATCCTCTATGATGAACTAGCCTAGTAGTTGTCAATCATGGAAATTCTCATCCTAAACTGCACATTTGCAATTACCTGAGGAAATTTTAAAGTGGTACATGAATTGACCCACTTGGAATATAGTTAAAAGGCAGTCTCAGCCCTACTTAGAGTAGGATTCTAGAAGAGTTAGTTATGTGCCATAATTCCGTTCCAATATTTGGGCTCCAGTTTTAATATCATTGATAAGAGTACTAAAATATGATGAAAAGACTGAGCTTTGTTCATTATCAATTGTTAATAGTTGTTTTTATTATTAGACTTTTATAACATGGTAAGGTAGAATTTAAAAAGTGAGCACAAACATTTCTCTTGAAATATTGGTATCTTGGGAAGCTTTCTGCCTGTAATGTGAAATTTCTCAACAAGACTCATGTATTTGGGAAAAATAAGTGATTAAAATGTTGATAGACCTTTGTTAGCTGACATTTGCCTTAGAATTTATATTGGTCGATATGAGATACTTAAACAACAAGTTTTCTTCTGAAATAAGTACACAAAATCAATGAGATTTATCCAAGAAAGACTGATTTTTCTAACCTAACTTTATATAGACAAGATGTTGAAGGGGTTATGTCCTGGGTCATTATGGACAAGAACAGGACAGCTTTAGGTTACTCATATTTTGTAATTTATTTGCCAGTGGTCTTGGATAAATTATTTACCTTTCCAAGAGTCAGTTTATTTAAAGTATAATCACATAACCTGCCTTCTGTGGCTTAACATAATGATTAAAAACAGTAACCAATAGAACGTGCTTTCTGATGAATAAGTGCTTAAAGTTATTCTCTCTTCCTTCACTTCTTTCTTCTCCTCCCTTCATATATCCTCCCAAACCTCTCTGCCATCCCCTATTATTTCTTAATATAAAAGTATTAGAATCAATGCCTATCTTTTCTTTATCTTTCTCTTTTTTCTCATTTTTTCTTTCTGATAGTCTATCTTGAATTATTAGAATTCCTTTATCATCTTGAGTTAGTGAAAGTATGTGGATATGTGGTTGTTTCTTTGGATGTTGCCATTACTGTAATTACTCTTTCCTCACAACACAGTATTATTGAACCTAGTACTTCGAATAGTTTTTTGGAGGGGTCATTTCACACTGAATCACACTCTGCACCAAGGGAACATCACAGGAGAAAACTGCTTACTAAAGAGATCTTCATAATAGTGATAGAGCTTTCTATCCCAACTCATAAATAAACTTTAGCAGTAGGACACAAGAATCATGAGAAAACAAGGGGGCAGAATGCTGGCAAAACCTCACAGCTCCCTGAAATCTGCTCCCACAGTTACGTAAGTAGTTGAAATCCCAAAGAATTTAGAAAACTGATAGTTGAAATCATGGCAAGTGTGATTAAAGAAGAGACAAATAATCAGGTTCTATATTTCCCCCCAAGTAAGACCAGGACTTGTACTGCTTACTGCTCCAAAAGATGCAGTAGGATTTATGTTCAGGGGATATCTTTTTTTCTTCTACAGGAAACTACATTTATTCATGTGCAAAAGTCTACATTTATTCATGTACAAAAGCTACATTTATTCAATAGGGTCATGTCATCTTTGGGAACATCATCATAACTCTACAAACCCCAAATTCTGGCCTGAATTTCCTGTGACTCCGTTTCCTGTAAAACCATTGGAACCAGTCTGTCATGTCCAGAAATAGTTTTTGTCCATGTAGCCTACTCGTAGTGCATTGGCAACACAGCTGTCAGTTATTTTATCCCATGAATTATTCGACCAAGTCACAGCCCCTTATAAGCTGAGCTCCACAAAATTGCCATTAAATCAAATGTTAATTGAAGACGTATGAGAAGGGAGTGGTAACAAAAATGATGGCAGTTAAGAATGGTGGTTCAGAGAATATTTTTTTATTTCATGTGAGTGCATTGAGTCCATCCTTTATAACACATGACATATGAATTATGAGTATTCATATTGGACACAACTGTGTCCATTCATTATCAAGTGTTCATGTTATTCAGGCATTGTGTCTATACTTCCATTGGTCATTTGGCAGTAAGTGTCGAGTTCATCTGATTACATAGGAATTTACCTCTCTTCTAAAGGTGCTGCTTAGGTATTTACAAATTTATATTATTTATTTTAAATGTTAATGTCAATATTTAATTTAATATTTATATTTAGTTATATACATGACTTTATATTTTACACAGACAAAAACCAATAAAATGATACAGAATTTCAAAGTAATGATAGGAAATTAACAATAATTACTATACTGCATATTGTTACCATCAAAGTAGTTGCTCAAATTATTAGATACAAGCATGCAAAATTGACCAATTTAAGCATTGTTTCTTTTAATGAACTAATAGAAATTAGTAGTACAGTTATCTTAGCTATCTTGTGTATATATACATATCTTTTTATCCCTTCCTTCTCTTCTCTTTTTCCCCCCTCTCCCAGTAGTTCTTTCCTCTTGAGCAGTTTCTTTCCCTTTCACTATCTCTCTTGTCCCTTTGGATCTTATTTATGCTTTCAGTTTCTTACACTAGGGAGACAAAACAATGTTTACACATGGTATTCTGATTTATTTCACTTATGAGTATGGTCTCTAGTTGCATCCATTTATCTATAAAAGCCTCCAACAAATTAAAGAAAACAATGCAAGATATGAAAGACCACTTAAGTAAAGAGATAAGAGATTCTGCAAAACAGCCAAGCAGAAATCCTGAAAGGGAAAACTTTAATAAGTCAAATAAAAACTCAATTGAAAGTCTCCACAGTTGACAGAATGAATCAAAAGAAAGGATATCAGGACTTGAAGAAAAGGTAGATGTCCCAGAACATTCAGTTAATAATAGTGAAAAGGGAATCAGAAACAATGTAAAGTTTTTCCACGAGCTCTTAGACAATGCTAAAAGAGCAAACTTAAAATGTCATTGGTCTCTATGACAGTGTTAAAGTACAGAAAGGTTAATGGCATGAAGTGATCTATTCACTGAAATTATTACAGAAAATTTCCAAGTCTGGAGAATGAGAAAGATACCCACAGAAGGAGAATTTGCCCCTTCAAATGATGTGACCAAAAAAGAACCTCCGCAGGACACATCACGATCAAAATGCAGTGAACCCAGAACAGGCAGGCACTTATTCCACTGAGCTATACCCCCAGCCCCTTTGAACCCAGAACAAAGAATGTTAAAGCTGGCAAGAGAGAAGCACCACATCACGTATAAGGGAAAATACATTCAATAGCATCAGCTTTCTCAACAGAAATTTGAAAGGGCAGGAAGGCTTGGAATGAGGTTTTTCAAGCCTTGAAAGAAAATAATTGTCAACCTAGCTAGTGAACTATAACCTGCGATGCCATCTTTAAAAATCAAAGGAGAAATAAAGACTTTAGGGATAAACTGAAAAGTGTGTGACCACCAGTCCAGCATTACAGAGTATACTCAAGGGAATCCTAAGCAGAGATAACGAAGATGACACCATTCATGAGGCCAAAGGAAAGAATAAATCATACTAGAAGAGTAGTTAAATAAACAAATGAGTCAAACACAAGAAAAACAAGATGACAGGAAATAGTGCATGCCTTTAAGAATAATAACATGAGTGGTCTGAACTCAACAATTAAAAGACAAAAGATTGATAGATTGGGTTTAAAAAAGGACTCATTTTTAGTTTGTCTTCAGGAGATGGAACTCACCTGCAAAGATGTACATAGACTGAAAATGAAAGATAGAGAATGATGTTTCAAGCATCTGGAGCCTGAAAGCAAGCAGAAATAGCTGTATTTGTACCTAACACAGTTGACTTCAAGGCAGAATTGAGGAGAAGAGACAAAGCCACTACATAGGTAAAGGGAACAATTCACCAAGAAGAGATAATAATGTTTGTAAAAATACGTATGCACTGAGTATCAGCACATCCAGTTTCATGAAGTACACAGTTCTTGACATAGAACAGACAGATACCAGTACAATCATAGTTGTAGACTTCAATATCTGATTTCTATGAACATGTGATACACCCGATAAATGGAATCAAGGATAAAAATCACATGATCATCTCAATAGAAGCATTTGACAGAGTACAATATACCTTCATGATAAAAACCTTGATGAAAATGGTTACAGGAAGGTCTTACTTTGAATTAATAAAATTATGTATGACAGGTCCACAGCCAGCATCACCTTGGTGAGGGAAGGACTGAAAGCCTTGTGAGATCAGGAAAGAGACAGGAATGGTCACTCTCACTGATGTTCAGTATAGTATTCAAAACTATCGCCGGAGCACCCAGGCAAGAGAAAGGAACAGAAGGGATATTCATAGGAAAGAAAGAAAGAAAATCATCTCTATTTGCAGATGATGTAATTCTTTATATGCAAGACCCAAACACTCCACTAGAAAGCTTAAGTTTGATAAACAAATGCAGCAAAATTGCGGGATATAAAATAAGCACACAAAAATCAGTGGCATTCTTGTACACTAATAATGAACCTACTGAGAAAGAAATCAGAAAAACATTCCATTCACAGAAGCTTAAAAAAATTAAACACCCAGGAATCAACCTAACGGGGGGGGGGTAAAAGACTTTTATAATGAAAATTACAGACCTCTAAAGCAGCAAATAGGATATTAGAAAATGGAAAGATACATCTTGTTCTTGGATTGAAATAATTAACATGAAAATTGGCAAAATACAGATTTAATACAACCTATATTAAAATACAACAGAGCCAGGCGTGGTGGTGCATGCCTGTAATCTCAGCACTGGGGAGGCTGAGGCAGGAGGATCATTGCAAGTTTGAGCCCATCCTGGGTTACCAAGTAAGCTCAAGGCAGCCTGAACTGCATAGTGAGATCCTGTCTCAAAAAGACAAAACAAAAACAAAAAAACCAACCAATCAAAAATCTAACAACATTCTTCATTGAACTAGAAAAAAATCCTAAAATTGATTTGGAATCAAAAGAGACTTAGAATAGCCTAAGAAATGCTGAGTAAACAGAACAAGGATGGAGACATAACTATACCTATTTCAAGTCACACTAAAGTTGGTTAGTTTTCTTGCTGCTGAGACAAAATACCCAATTCTCAAGTTAAAGATGGAAAAGTTTATTTTGGTTCACAGTTTGTAGAGGTTTCAGTTCATAGTTGCCTGGCTGCAAGGAAAGGTGACGTGGCAGAGGGGCGTCACAGAGGAAAAACAGTTCATGGCAAAGCAGGGCAGGTAAAAGGCAATGGGTAGCAAATGACAAAAGCAGCCCTCTTTCTGTTGTATCTATCCAGGGTACCTGCTGTAGGGCGGGTAGTACTAACAGTGAGCCTTCCCATTATCCCCTCAGAATGATGCTAACTTGGTAAGCTAATTTGGTGTATTAGTTTGGTGATCACACACCCTTGATCTCAGCATCACACACTTAATCCCAGCATCTCACAGTTAATGCTGGCATCACACACTGCATACCCAGCCACCTCTGGGAAGACCCACCTACGATCTCATGAGGCTTCAGGGGCACATCTAGACACAAGCCATAACACACTACCAAGTTACAGTAATAATGACAGCATGGTAACTGGCACGAAAACAGACATGTAGACCAATGAAATGTAGTAGAAGACAAGGGAGCAGCCCCACACACCTAGAGCCATCTGTTCATTGACAGCAGGGCCTACATATGTGTTGGAAAAGGCAGCTTTTAAAAAAAAGCAGTGCCGGGAAAACTGGATATCCACTTGCAGAAGATTGAAACTAGGTCTTTGCATCTCACTCTGTACTAAAATCAAGTAAAAATGAATCAGAGACCTAGACATAAAAACAGAAACTTTGAAACTGCTGGAATATAACACAGGGGAAAGACTTGAAACTGTGGGCACAGGAAAAGATTTCCTGAGGAGAAGTCTCGTAGCAATAGAAGTCTAGTAGGAAATAATATCAAGAATCAACACATAGGATTACAGCAATTAAAACTAAAGGGGTGGATATCTTGTGCACAGCAAAGGAAACGGAATGAAGAGACAACCTCTATTATGGGAGAAAGTTTTTGCTAGCTACTCTTCTGACAGAGGACTAATGTCTAGAATCTATACAATACTGAAAAATTACCTGCCTCAATACAAATGATCCAATAAAAAATGGGCAAATAAACATTCTTTACAGAACTAGAAAAAAATCACAAAAGAAGTGTAAATGGCTAATAAGAATATGAGAAAATGTTCAACGTGTTTAGCCATTAAGGAAATCAAAACAACATTAAGAATCTGTCTTCACTCAGAATGGATATCTCCAAGAACATTCCTGTCTTTATAGTGATACATGTATATTCATGTTCACAGTGGAACAGTTCACAATAGTCTAGAAACAGCCCGGATACTGACCAGCAGATGGATGGATAAAGAAAATATGGTGTGTATACACAATGCACTATTATTTAGCTATAAAGAACAGTGAAATCATGTCACTTTTGGGAAAATGTATGAAATTTGAGATCATTGTGCTAGACAAAATAACCCGGGCTGAGAATGTTGAATATCACGTTTTTATTTTACATGAGAAACCTAAAATACAAGTAAATAAAATTAAGAGGTGATGGGAAGCCGGAAAGTAGACGCTTGGGGTGGGGAAGGGGGTCAGTGAGGGGCAGGAAAGGGAGAGGGAGTTAAAGGGGTAGAGAATGATCAAGAAATGCATGTGCTAATTCCCCCAAACAAACGTCAGTATCTGTATTACAAACATGAACTAATTCAAAAAATACTGCTCCTTTAGAATAAATATAAAGATGTAGCCAACAGGAAGTTCCTCTAGCAATGATTAAAATTAGCACAATGGTTCTTCCACATAGTTGGAAAATAGATTTCTTTTAAATAAATACATGAATTGTGCTTTATAAATCAATGTTTAGTTTTTCTTTTTCTAAAGTGAGCCTTTTCTCAAGGCTAGAATTTTAGAGATTAAGAGACCAGATACTGTATATGTGAGAGTTTTAAATAACCATGAGGGTTTTAAATAATATTTTTCATTTTATTAAAAAATGACAATTTAAGCCGGGCATGGTGCCGCATGCCTGCAATCCTAGCACTTGGGAGGCTGAAGCAGGAGAATCACCATAAATCACCATAAATTTAAGGCCAGCCTGGGCTACACAGTGAGTTCAAGGCCAGCCTGGACTACATAGTGAGACCTTGTCTCAAAGAAAATTGACAATTTATAATTATATATGTACAAAGTGATGTTATGATTTATAAATGCAATGTGGAATAATTAAACCAACTAATTAGCATATTTGTCACTCCAAATACTTTTATTTTTGTTGTGAGAATATGTGAAATTTTCAGCAATTTTGAAATGTACAACACATTTTTAGTATTATTTAATACACTGGTTTTCTTTAAAACAAGCAAAGTTATATCTCCAATCTAGAGGAGACTTTATACCCTTTGTAACCTCCGTGTCTCTCCTGTCCCCAACATCCATAACAGCTATTCTATTAATTTGCCTGCATGAGCCTTGATTGTTTTAGATTCTACAAGGAAGGATGTGTAATATTTGTCTATCTGTTCCTAGCTTTTTTCATTTGGAATAATGATGTTCTCTGGATTCCTTTTCATTGTCACACATAACAGTCTTCTTTTTTAAGGCTGAGTAGTATTCCATTGCATGTATGTGCCATGTTTTCTTTATTCATGTGTGGATAGACAAGTCCATCGACCCCATAATTTTGGTGTCATGATTAATGCTGCAGTGAACACAGGAGTCCAGACACCTTTTGGACAAACTGATTTTATAAATACTTAGAAATGGGTCATATGGGATTTAATTGTTGGGTCATATGATGATTTAATTTTTTTGAGGACCCTTCCTACACTTTTCCATATTGGCTGAACTAAATTATGTTTGTACCAACACTGTACAAGGGTTTCCTTTCTATTGATCCTCACCAACCCTTGTCTTTTAACAATTTTTTATTAGTATATGTTAGTGATATGTAGCAATTATGCTCATCTTGGGGGATTGGTATATACACATTTCATATTTTGGTCATTTTACCCTCTTCCTCATCCCCTGATTCGCGTCTCATCTATACAAAGCCCATCTTTCTGTTTCCTATCATCTCTTGTTTTGTTCTTTATCTATTTTAGATTTCTCACACTAGAGAAACTATGTGATATTTAACCTTCTGTATTTTTGTCTTTTTTCTAATAGCCATTTGACAGATATGAGATGCTATTTCATTGTTCTAATTTGTCTTGAATAGTTTTTCGTATCTGTTATGCTTTTTGTATGTCTTTTGAGAAATGTCTATTTAGGTTTTTTATTGATTTCTTTAATTGGGTTGTTTGTTTCCTGGCTTCTAAGTTGTTTGAGTGACTTATATTTCAGATGTTATTCTCTGATTAGGTGTATGGCTTGAAAAGTTTTTTTTCCAAATTTGTTAGCTGACGTTTTACACTCTGTGCAGAAGCTTTTTAGATGTAATCCCACTTACCCAGTTTTGTTTTTATTGATTGATTTTGAGGTCAAATCCACAAAATTACTGTCCTGACAAATGTAGCATAGGTTTTCCTGTTTTCTTCTAATAATTTTACAGTTTCTGATCTTATGTTTAAGTCTTTAAGCTATTTCAAGTTGATTTTTCTATATGGTCTAAGATAAGGTCTTGTTCTGAAGTACATTCCTTCTGTATCTAATTTGGTGTCCAGTTTCATTTTTACCATGAAAGGAAGCTGTATTTTGTCAAGTGCTTTGTTTTCATCTAATGAGGTAATTGTATGATTTTTATCCTTCATTCTGTTATTGTCAAACATTGTACTTTTTGATGCATGTGAGATGAACTATCCCAGGGATAAATCCCACTTAATTATAATTAATGATCTTTTTATTTTATTTTTCTTTTGTGATGCTGAGGATTAAGTCCAGGCAAGGGCTCTACACAATTGTTCTGCCACTGAGCTATATGTCCCTAATCCTTTTTTATTTTATTTTGAGACATGTTCTTACTAAGTTGCCCAAACTGACCTAAAACTTGTGGTCTACCTGCCTTACCTTTCTAAGTAGCTGGGATTACAGGTATATGCCACCATTCCTAGCTATGAATGACCCTTTTATATATAGTTAAAGTTGGTTGTACTTTTAAAAGGGTTTTTGTATCCATGTTCATCAAAGATAGTGGCCTGTAATATTCTTCTCTTGTAAACATCCTTGTTTGGCTTTGCTACCAAGGTAACCCTGCCTTTAGAAAGACGTTGGAAGTATTTCCTCTTCTTGAAGTTTTTGGAAGAGTTTGAGAAGTAGTGGTATTCTTAGAATGTTTGACAGACTTCAGTAATGAAATCATCAGGTCCTGGACTTGTCTTTAATGAGAAACTTTTTATTACTGATTCAGTGAGATACTTTATAAAAAGAGGTATAATTTGAAACAGCTATTGTTCATTACATAACTACGCTGCTGGCCTAGACGTCAAGCCTGTGTGGTAATATTTTTAGAATGAGGAAATTCCTTTGCTCTTGTCTTAAGACTTCCAAATTATTGTGGAGAGGACTATGGACTGCTTTGCAAAATATGCTCAGGGCACTATAGTACAGTGAGTTGCACTTCTGTTAATGAAAAAAATTCTTTAGTAAGTACTTGTAGCCTGTAGGTGTAGCTGGGAGAACTTTTTTGCTCTTTGCCTACATATTTCTGTGCAGTACAGGTAAGATACCTAAAAGTGAATTTCTAGTAGTGGTTTTATAAAGGAATATTAAAGGCCTTTGCCTCTTGCTATTTCTACTTGTCATGTTCTGTTCTGTGAGCACTTTTAGGTGAGGAACTATGCACTTTTAAGGAGAAACTTTTTTTTTTAATTTGAGTTGTTTCATAGGGCAAGACATATTTTGTCTTTCTAAATTTTTTTATTTCCTCTAACTGCAAGGCAATTGTCTGTCTCTTATGCAGATGTGTTAGGTCACTTTAGTTTCAAGGTGCTACACATTATTAAACCCATCTAAAGAAACAATGAGCTATTGTTAAAAAGACATGTGAACTAGAAAGGGCAAGAGTTTGGTTCTCTTCAAGCTCTAGGAATTATTTCTCCTTCAGTTTCTCTCTTGAGTCATATAGCATGTAATAAATAGACCATCATTATTTGTGGCATGAACAAATGAACGGCTTTTCTCTCTGGCTCTCTGTTCATTAGCCTCTTGTTATTCACAAGTGTTTCTCTGTTTCTAGGATGATTCCATAGGGACCAATCATGACTGATTTAGCAAATTACTATTGATTCATTATTTGTGCCTCTTGTTTCTTACTGAGTATTGGAAAAATAGAGCCACTTCATACCTTGGTCAGCCTTGGGCTAGTCAGTGACAAGGAGCAGGTATCTGCTTTTCTGGTCACAGCAAGGATGTTAACCAAAGACACTGGGGGTGGTGGACATTAGCACTCATGTATCCCTACAGAAGTTTAACCTCAGCTTAAGTAACAACAGTGGGAAAGAGGAAGTAAGAAAAACTGGCTATTGATTATAGGACGCATTGTCTTTTATGTATCATTTCAACTCTTAAAAGTATTACAGGTTTAATATTCTGATTTTAAATGTAACAAAAGTTTATCTTAGTGATGTTCCATTAACCTCTACAAAATCATTCAGTAAATATATAGTGGAGTCTGGGAAGCAGGCCTGTTGCAGGAATATGGTTTGTCCAAGAGCAGGGAAATCCTATGCAATCCAAATATTTATTTATTTGTTTGTTTGTTTGAGTCAGGGCCTCACTATGTAGTCCAGGCTGGCCTCGAATTCTCGGCACTCCTCCTGTCTCAGCCTCCTGAGTGCTGGGTGTACAGGCAGGTGCCACCACACCTGGCAACACAATACATAATTCAAAATGTCTCACTTGAAACCAGTGAAATTAATTTTAATGTGTTTTACTTAATCTAATCTATCTAAATGTTTAAAAATATAATTGGTATACACAAGTATTTTTTCTCTTCCAGTCAGATTTTATTGGTAATTGTAGGTGTATATACCTATGTTCATCACGCTCATCACAGAGAATTTGTACCCACACAGTATAACTTGTTTCAACTCCTCCTCCTCTTCCCATTCACAAAAGCTTTGCTTCTTTTTCTTACCTTTTTCCTTTCCACCTTCCCCCTCCATACTTCCCTTCCCCATGTAAACATTTTCTTCCTACTTTACAGTATGTTTTACATATTTTGGTCCTTATTTACACTTTTGGTTTCTCACACCAGAGAAATGATGTTGTATTTACATGTGTGTTTGTCTTGGTTACTTTTCTCTCGTTGCTGAGACAAAATACCCAACGCCGAAAATGAAGAAAGGAAAGGTGTATTTAGCTCACAGTTTGTGGAGGTTTCAATACATACTTGGCTGGCAGAGTGGCACATGGCAGAGGGTAAATGTTCATGGAAGCAGAGCACAGCAAAAACAACCAGAGCAAAAGGGAGGAATGGCAGGCAAGCAGCCTCTTTTCTACCTCTCTTATATTGTAAACAGGCTGCCCCCACCCAGGGGACTTGTAGCTCTCACACAATCTGCATGCCCTCCTCTTCCACAGGCTCAGGATGTGTACAAAGTAAGCACCCTGGCTTCCTGCTGAGTCACTCAGCCAAACCTCTAGACTCCCCAAGTTGACACAATGTATCAACCATAACAGTGTTCTATTTATTTCACTTAAAAGTATGGTCTAAAGGTACATCCATTTACCTAGAAATATCTGGGCCTTGTACTTCTTTATGGCACAGTAGTACTCCAGTGTTAAAAATACCCCACATCTTTATTCATCACTAGTTGATGGAAATTTGATCTGTTTCCAAGATTTGGCTCTTACAAACTGCTGCTATATAAATATGAGTGTGTGTATGTCCATGTGGTATGATGGTTTTAATTCTTTTGGGAAGATACCTAGAAGGAGTATAGCTGAGTTGAAAGGAACCTCTAGTCTTAGTTTTTTGAGGAATTGCTACACTCATTTCCACAGCATTCCACCAGTCTACTTCCACACAAATAATGGAGAAGGATTTCTTTTTCCCCACAGCCCCACTAGCATTTGTTATTGTTTGATTTTTTGATAATAGCCATTTTTCCTGGGGTGAGATGGAATCTCAGCATTGTTTTAATTTGCATCTCTTAAATGACCAGTGATGTTGAATATTTTTTCATATATTTATTTGCCATTTGTATCTCTCCATCTGTGAAGTGTGTATTCATTTCAGGTGCCCATTTTTGAATTGCGTCTTTAAATTTGGGGGTTCTGATTTTTGTATTTCTTTATATATTTTAGATAGTAATCCTTTGTCTGAGAAACAATTGGCAAATTTTTTTCTCACCCTGTGGGCTGTCTTTTCACTCGGTTGGTGGTTTCTCTTTCTGTGTAAAAGCTTTTTAATAAGATGAGATCCAAATTATTGATTCTTTATGATAGTTATTGTGCAATTGGGGTTTTGTTTATAAAGTCTTTGTGTACACCAGTGTCTGCAAGAGTTCTACCTATTCTTTCTTTCAACAGATTTAATGTTTCTGGTTTAATATTTAGATCCTTGATCCATTTTGGTTTTATTGTAGTGCATGGTGAAGGATATGGGTCTGATTTTAATCTTCAGTGTGTGGAAAGCCAGTACCATTTCTCCAATACCATTTATTAAAGAGGCTGTCTTTCTTCCAGTGAAGGTGCTTGGCTCCTTTGCCAAAGATAAGGTGGCTAAGAATGTCTGAATGTGTTTGTGCATCTCTTAATATGCAGTTTTCATTGTTTCTTGGGTTGTTTTTTTGGCAATACTGTGCTTTTTTTTTTTTTTTCTTTCACAGTAGCTTTGTAGTATAATTTCAAGTCTGAGACTGTGATGTCTCCTGCCTTGCCTTTCTTGCCAAGAATTGTCCTCCTGGTTCCAAATGAATTTTAAGATTGTTTTCTCTATTCCTGTGAGATATGCTGTTGGAATTTGGATCAGAATTGCATTAAATGTAAGAGTCTTGGAAGATCAAAGGATACTTTTCCAATTTGTATTGTCCTCTTCTCCTTTTCAGAGTACTGGAATTTTCTCTGTAGAGGTCTTTTACTTCTGTCATTAGATTAATTCCTAGATATTTCATTTTTTAAGATGCCATTGTAAGAGTTATCATGCAGGGCACCAACTTCCCTCATTCTCTTCCTCATGTTGCCATATTCCAGTGTCGGACACCAAGTCTCGGAGAGGCTCTTTATCTGCTGCTTATCTGTTACCTGTTATCTTTCTGGAGGTCAATATAAACAAGTATTAATGAGGCATTTTACCTTATTATCTTTTGCCAGATGTTTGAAATCTACTGTTTTACACGTACAGCACTTCTTGATTTGGATTAGTTACATTTTAAATACTCAAAATAGCCGAATGTGGTCAGTGGCTCCCACGTTGCACAGGGAGGTGTTCGTGTTTCAGGGCTCATTTGCCAGTTATTAGTGGTGTGATTAGCTTTGAACTTTTCAGTGTTTTAGTTGCTGAGCCATTAAATGGAGGCTATTAATATCTTATATTTCTGCACTGTAGCAGGGTGCATTAATTTATACAGGGACAAATTCAAAGATACAAGATAGCTGTCTGGGGATTCAGTCTGGTGAGTATCCATAATTGAAATTCCAACTAATTATTAGCGCTGCTAGTTGTGCTAGTATTTTGTCACAAAATGTAAGGTAATCTGTAAGTCATGGTCTGATTTTCTTTAAAGTCACATCTTTAACATTTTTACAGTTTCTGTAAGAGGGAAAAATGTTTGGTTCTCAAGTGCTTTTCTTTATTATGTTTGAATGCACGCTTAACAATTAGAGACTTACATGTCTGTTGCTTGTTCTGTTATCAACTAATTTGTTAAATTGACTTACATATATGCAGTGGTCTATCATATTTTATCGGTTTTGTAAGGTTCAGTTAATGTTAATAGTTGAGCTACAGTTGGTAAATGGACATGTCAAACTAGGTATAATATTATTTGCTATCTTTTGATGGATATTTCTAAACAATTTTGTTGATGGAATATACTCTTATGATATATGTTTCTTATAGAGTGTGAAAGATGAAAACATAAGATGCTTTTGTCTTTATAGTGATAAAAATAGAATTAATTAATAAGAACATAAAGTTGATGTTATTTGCATTTGTCTTTGTGTAGTTGTTTAAAAGTGTTCACCGAATTCTCACTAGTGTTTAGGAATTCTGTGGTTGCTTGGATGTTGACAAAATAATACACTCTCTTCCCTCATAGAACTGACTATTTTGTGGAAAAGATACAATCACTACCTTCTCTGCATTACCTAAATATAGATGTTAGAAGTGTTATTAAGTGACACTACATTGCCACAAAGTATAGTTGGGGTTCTGAATTAAAAAGTGGGTTAGGAAAGGCTTTTTTAAGGGAGTAATATTTAAGCTGAGACCTAAAAGATAAATAGCAATTGGCTAAAAACATGCAAAGAAAGGGAGGGAAGAAACATTTCAGAAAGAAGTCATAGAATATAAAAACTCAGGATAGTGGAAAATTTTAAAATTACTTTAAGAAAACCTAGGAGATACAGATAATGTATGTTGATACTGAAAGTGCAGAACTGAAGCTCAGTGGTACTGACTTGTCTAAGATTACATACTAAACAGTAGAAGTAATATGGGATCCTAAATTGTCATCTTTTTGTTTTATAGATATATTTGTTTTAAAATTTTAAAAAAGTAAAATTAAGATTTTTCTGGTCTGTCTTTTCATTGTCTTAATAGTATCTTTGGAAGAGCAACATTTTTCTTTTCACTAAAGTCTCATGCATCAAACAGTGTTATGAATCATGCTTTTGGTCTTGTGTCTTTGCCTAAACCAATGTTACAAAATTTTTTCCAATGATTCCTCTAAAAATTATATGTTTTATATTTATGTCTGTGATTGATATTCAGCTTTGTACTAGGTATGAGCCATGTTTTGAGCTCTTTACTTTTTTGTTCCTTATGTCCTCCCTTTCTCCCTACCTTTGGCTTAGAGATGTCCATTTTTTGAAGAACCTCCTATGGAAATAACTACTTGATAGTACTAATATGGGTCTGCTTTTGGACTCTGTTTACACATTGAAAACTCTATATTCAAAATATTCTATATTTTCCCAGAAATTTACCATTTCTATTGTTTTTCCTTTATTTCTGATATTCCATGATGACACGTGGTATGTCCTCTGAAGAACTTCCTTTTTAAAATTACAATACATTGTTAGCGCATTTCTTAGGTTTTCTTTATCTGTGAATGTCTTTATTTTATTGTTGTTCCTACAGGATATTTTCACTGTACAAAGAATTTTGGTTGGCTTGTTCTTTTCTTTCAGTGTTTTAAGAAACAGTGCTGTTTCCTCTGGCCTCTGTGATTTCTGATGGGATATCCTTAGTCTTTGAAATCATTATTTCTCTCTAAGTAATGCATCATATTTTTTATATATTTATCTTTAGAAACTTGAGTATCATAGCATAGGCATGGATAATTTTAGGTTTGGGGAGACGTGGGGGTTCGCTGAGCCCTTTCAATCTTTGCATTTAGCCTTTTGGTAAATTTGGAAAGTATTTAGTCATTTTTTTCCCCCCAAACATTTTTCCTTCACTGTTTTTCCTCTCCTGGGAATGGGATGATATGAATATTAAATATTTTGGCATTTTCCTGTAGGTCTTGAGAATTGTTTTTCATTTTTAACATCTTTTTTATCTCCATTGTTAAGATTGGCTAATTTATTCTGGTAGTGCCTTAAATTTACTGATATTTTCTTCTATTATATAGAACTCATCAGTGAGTTTATAAGTGTTGGTTATTATATTTTTTCAATTCTATCTTTTCCATTTGGTTCTTCTTGATATCTTCTACTTCCTTGCTGATACTCTTTTTTCTGTCTATTTTCAGAATTTTTTTTCAAGAATGTTTTTAGTGAGTGCTTAACTATCTTTCCTAGGTAATTTTAACATATCTATCATCATGGAATTGATGTCTGACTTTTTTTCCCATTTAATTTGATATTTTCCTGCTTTTTTGTTAATTCTGGGTAATTTTTTTTTTTTTTTTTTGATATTTTGAGCATTTTGAATAAGACCCTTAGTCTCATTTACATCCTGTGGAGAATATTGATTTTTTTTTTGTTTATCAAGTACTCATCCATGAGGGTTGAAGTTGCAAGTTTGACCAGCTCTACTGTTGTTCGTGGTATCAGTGTCAATTCTAGTTTCAGGCTCTCTGCAGTATTATTTTCTTTTGATTGTGTTTGTAACTAAGTGACCAGTCTGAGATCTGGGGTGTGATCTATAATTTAGTTCAGTACCAAATCTTTGTTATGTTGCTTAGAGTCATAT
Source organism: Dinomys branickii (assembly GCA_004027595.1). Taxonomy (NCBI): domain Eukaryota; kingdom Metazoa; phylum Chordata; class Mammalia; order Rodentia; family Dinomyidae; genus Dinomys; species Dinomys branickii. The sequence continues at coordinate 24,653 of PVLD010016076.1, read as the reverse complement.
TAGTCCCTATACCCAAAGCTCAGGAGGAGTTTATATCCCAAGCTCTTTTCTCCTTAATATCCCCTGTACTTTTCTCCATAGCATGTTGGGCCAGAAACTTGGGGCTTAGTTATCCTGTTGTGTCGTACGTGTTCCCATCTCCCGTAGTTGGAACATGGGAGAGGGGAGAAGGGGGCGCACGGAGGGGATGAAGGGGCTCAGAGAGGGAAGGAGGGAGGGAGAAGTAGAGCGTGTTTATGTGTCCTTGGACTATACTTCTTTGCAACCTCAAGTTTTAGTTACTTGTGAGTTTCCTTCTACTACTATTGTTGCTGCTGCTGCTACCACAGAATTGCCTGGGGGCTGAGGCATGAGAGAGAAAAAATAATAAAAGCCCCTTTTGCCTATATTTTGAGCTAGTACTAGAGGGCTTCTGTGGAACTCTTGGTTTGCATTCTGTTATATTTGGTGTTTTCTGTTGTTGGTCTATTTTGAATGCAGGCTGTGGAGTACTGAAGGAAAAACAAATGACTCACTGCTGGTATTTTGAATTCTGATTTTCTTCTCCAACCCACTTGCTATTGGTTACTCTTTAAGTTATGAAACAGCACCTATGGAATACTTTTTAAAGATTTTGCTAATGCTTTTAGTGGAGGAAAATCACCAAATCACACATATCTGTACATTTTAGCATTTACTTGTTTTGACTGATTGCTTCATTCAGAAATTATGTCTTGTCTTGGAGCCTGAGGGAGGAGGTTTGCAAGATCAGGGCCAGCCTAGGCTATATAGCGGATGTAAGACCATCCTAGACTAGATAGCTAGATCCTGTTTGAAAACAACAACAAAAGCAAAAACAAGCCCCTCCCCAATTTCTATCTTGATAAGGCTTTTGGCAGAAGAAAATGATTTTCTACTGTTTGTGATTTTTCAGTCCACACAAAGGACATAAAGCTAGAAAACACATTTCTATATGATAAAGTATATAAACATAGTAAATCAGTTGAGAGAAAGAGGCTGAAAACTACATGTTACGTTTATGTTTTTTACTCATTACAGAAGTAAGCATTTTATGTATAAAACCATTCTGTACAATAGGATGAAGTTCAATGATGAAACAATTTGATTATAATTTTGCAGTGTCACTTGAGAGTGATTCTTAAATTTGTCTGTGGTACCAAATATAGCTTAGTTGACATCCCATAAGAGAGCAAAAGGAAACCTGGGTAACCTCAAAATTGAATAATGCTGTCCTTGGGCTTTGTGGTATAAGTGGTTAAGATCAAAGACTCTAGAAACGTATTCCTGAAAATGAATCTCTGTTATCTACTTTTGTCTGTGTGACTTTGGGCAGATTATTTAACTTATTCTTGCATGAATTTTATCATTTATAAAATCTGCATGGTCTAGTACAAACCTTATAGTATGGTTGTCAAGAGTCAACAATACTTGGAAAGCACTTAGAATACTCCTTGTCATTCTAACTTCTTTGGGAAATTGGATACTTCGGAGTTAATAGTAGTATTTATTGGTTGTTTATATGTCAGATGCTTTGTTCACTAACCCTTACTACTAGTCTACATTTTTCAGATTAAGAGAGTGATATGAAGGGAATTTTTCCAAGGCCATATTGCTAGTAAAGTGATAGAGACAGGATTTACAATTAGGCAGCCTGACCTTGGAGCTCATGCCTTTAGATTCTATACCATGTTACCAGATTGTGGATAACCAGCAATGTAACAGCTGTTCTAAACTGCTAAATGAGCACCACCACTGTCTGTCTGTTATTATTGGTAGAGCTTTGCTCTGGAGCATACTGTTCCCAGTCTATGGATATATTTAAGGTTCATATTCATGATTAGAGTTTTGTCTGTTTCAAAATGGCAGGAAAAGTACTACTGAACCTATTAGAAACAATTTAAAGACAACAAACAAACAAACAAATGAACAAATAGACCCAGAGACACATATTTCAGTTTTGGTGAAACTAGGAGCTATGTATAACTTTTATTTATAACTTAGGAAGATGAAAAGCAGATGGAAGAATTTTAGAAAACTCAACAACTAGAATGTGAAATCCAACAATCTACAGAGGGCTATGCTAATGGTAAGCAAACTGATTTACCTAGCAGAATCTGAAAAAGGCTCAGGAATCGGAGGGGCTAAGTATCATAGAAAGTAGGGTGAGATGCTCTTGTCCTCTCCCCATTCCTCTTCCCCTCTCTGCAGGCATGTGAAGAACTGAACCTGAGAGCGTGCAAAGGGGAGTGTGGAAGTGAGAATTAATTAAAGTCTGCATATTAGTGAGATCTCTGCTTCCTTCCTATGCTTAGTTCTATGACACTAGCAACGTGGGTTTCACCTGTCTTTATGTCCTCACTCTGTCTCTGGTAGGAAGTTGAAGGGTCCTTCTCTGAAGGCATTATGTATTCCAGAGGAAAAGCTCAATACATTCAAACTATATGAATACATGGTTTCCTGATGAAAAACCCAACTGCCTTCCTGCCTGTTGTGGTTTGGGTATGGAATGTTTACGCAAACTCATAGAGTTCTAAGGTAGCACTTTTAGAAGGTGATTGAATTATGGGGGCATTATATAGCTGAGTTGCTGTTAGGAGATAGGACCTGGTTAGAGCCAGGAGGCATGACCTGGAAGAGTATATCCTCCTTCCTTGCTCTTCTTTTTCTGTCTGCTTCCTGGCCACCACAGTGTGATCAACTTGTCTTCTACACAGGCCTTTTCACGATTCTGTTTCTGTGTTGGAGCCAGTTGAGCAGGGAGTGTAATCATGAGCCAACGTAAACCTCTACTTGTTTAAGTTAAGGTGTCACATGTTATGTCCCAGCAACAAGAAGTTTACTAAGACCGATTTTGGTACCAGAGAGGTGGGATTATTCCTGTGACTATCTGACCATCTGGTTCAGAAGCCTTTGGAACTGGATTTTGGGAGGAGTTTGGAAATGTTTGGAGATGCCAACTAAAGGAGCCCAAGAATGCTGTAAACTGAGCTTGATGGGAGACTCATGTCAGAACTTGGAAGACCACAGTACTGATAAAAATGCAGAGAGTAAAAAGATAAAAAGATAAAAGCAGATGGAAGGTTTAGGAGCTTTCAGTTGTGAACAAGGACACTTCTGGAAGCTGGAGTAGAAGCCATATGTGTTATGTTCTGGCAGAAAATTTGTGTACATTTTGCTCATGTCCTGAGACACTGTAAGAGATCAAGATTACAGGTGGCAGACTACTTGATCTGGCAGAGGGCGTTTCAAGGCAGCCCAATGTTCAGGCTGTGGCATGAGTACTGTTGATGACTTTTATTCAGATCTACACCAAAAATGAACATAAAGCTCATTTGAAAAATTTTCAGTTTCCCCACAAGGGAAGCACCTACAGTGTTGGAGCAAAGGTGAGCTTGATTGCTCTGAAAATTTAGCACTGAAAAGAAGCCAAGTACTTTATATCAGGACAGTAGGAAAGATGCCTTGAGGAGATTTCAGAAATCAGCAAGATCCTACCCTTCCAAGACTGAAGGATACAAAAGTGAAAGACTTTACTTTGAAAAGAGAGCCCTAGGACACCCTACTGGAAGGGTTGCTCAGTGAATTGGTTTCCCAGGAATTGGTTCACAGCGTTTAATGATTCAGGCTAACCTGCCTCAGCTGTTAAGCATAGAGTTGTGGGATTTAATCTTTGCTCTGTGGGGTTTGGGTTTTGCTTTGTTATGATTCCTACTTTTTCTCCTCTTTGAAATGGAAATGTTTACCCTGTGCCGTTGTATGTTGGCAGTGTTTAACTTTCTGTTTTCACAGGGGCTCACAGCTAAGAGTTTACTGGCATCTCAAAGGAGATTTTAGACTTGGACTTTTGAGCAGTACTGGAACTGTTAAAACTTGGGTGACTGTTAGAGGTGGATTCAGTGCATTTTACATAAAGAGATACATATGAGTCTTTTCTGCCCTGGCATGGAATGTTGTACTTTGAATCTGGAGTGTCATCAGGGAGCCTCATGTGCTCAGCGGCAGGGTTTATGGAAGGTGATTAGGTGAAGAGGGTGCTGCAGGTGACCTGCTGTTAGGAGGTGAAGTAGGTAGGGCCTAGTTAGGGGTGGATCACTGGGGTCCTTTTTCTCTCTCTGCTTCCTGGTTTCCCTGATGTGAATAGCTTGTTCTCCACAGGGGCTGACCAGGGACTGTACCTGCCATAAACCAAACCAAACCAAACCAAACCAAACCAAAACACCCAACTACCTTTAAATTGTGCATGTTTGGGTATTGTGTCCCAGCAGTGAAAAAGTAAGTAAGACAGTCCTGCAGTGAAGTTTATCATTTGTCAAGACTCACCAATACGTCTGTGTCTTCCAATCATATATTTAGTGCCTATTCTTAGACATTACACAGACCCAATTACCACCAATTAAAAGACTTGCCAGGAGAAAGAGACTAAAATCAATGAGGAAATAAACTAAACAAAACAAAGTACAAAATCAAATGAAAAGCAAAGGTCAGAAGAAAGGAAGACAGAAAAAACATTTTGAAGAAAATATGATCAGGGCTGTTAGAAAGGTAAATAGATTTTACAGCCATAAAATAAGAATGTATTGCTATGAAAAAGACTAATATAAAGTAAAAAAAACACCTTAAGAGAATACAACAGGAGAGTTAAACATAACTGAAGAAAATGCTGAGAAAGTAAAACTCAAAGATGATGAGATTCTAGGTACAGGAAACAAGATGAATGATTAGGGGCTGGGGGTACAGGATATATCTCTGAGGTAAAGAGCATTTGCTTTGGATGTGTGGGACCTCGACTACTAGGACAGAAGAAGAAAGAGGCCCAATCTCTGACTTCTAGATGCTCCCAAAAGAGGAAGAATAGAAGAATGTCAGTGAGAAAATTATCAAATAAATTTTAAAAAATTACCAGGACTGCAAACGTGTTTAAAACTGAAATGGACACCCAGACACAACACAAGGAATCAACAGGGCACATTGTAATGTAACTTAATAATCTAGTTTGCTTCTCCTAACCCATTGTAATCTCCTTTTCCTCAGTTTTAGAAACTGGAAAGGTTACAACTTTTCTCAGTTTCTTTATAGCAAGGTATGACCAAATACAATAGGATGCTGCTCTATAAAATGTAAGTGGGTGTCTGCTGACAAGCTACTGAGAAAATGTTTTGTGCTATAGGCTTTATCTCTTCCTCCTCTTTTTAGCTTTTCCTGTTTGGAATGTTGGTAAGATGTCTAGAATCAGAGCAGTTGTGTTCTGATGTGAGAACGACAGACTTCTCAGCTCTGAACTTCTTGAGCCGCCAACTACTACCATCTTGGATTCCGTGGGTGTTGGTGGCACCTTGTTCAGTTAAGCCGCTGCTGCCCATGTTGGATTCTGCGGGTGTCGGTGGTCCCTCATTCAGCTCAGCTGCTGCGTGTTGGCTCTACTTTACCTGCAGCCACACACAATTGTGATTCACATATGTAGAGAACAAAACAATAACAACAGCAACAAATATCACTCATGAAGGTTCAGAATAAGAATGGGATCAGATTTCACCAAAGAACATTAGAAACTAGAAGATAATAGAGCAATGACAATAGTTGTGAAGGAAAGTAATTTTTGACCTTGAAATTTTTACATTGTCAAAGTATCAGTTAAGTGTGACTAACATGTAAAATTATAAAATATTTACCTTTCCTGCACCTTTCTCAGGAAGCTAGTGGAAGGTGGGGTCTATAAACGTGAAGGTGTGAATCATGTAGGAAGAAGGGAAAGGGTCTGGGACACAGGGCTTGTGACATAGATAAAGGGAACCAGGATTGCTAGAAGAGCTCAGAGGGCCAGTGCTAGAACAGAGCATAATATTTCTAGGGGACATAGTCAAAGGGGAAAAGTAAACTATCTGATAGATTTGATGTTAAGAAACAATTGTAGTTTGAAGTGTCTTTAGAGCTATTGCAATATGGGGGAAGATTTAACTAGAGATTGAAAAAAATAGTAAAGTACAGCAAATCCACCTTAGAAAACAGGAAAGGTGTTACAGAAAGGAAATATAATTATATATACTACTTTAATCAGTAGGCGTCATTTACATAGTGCTTAGTTCTATTTGTTTACAACTGGGAGTGTAGCCCTGAACTGTGTTTCAAACATATTGAGTAAGTAGGGGGGGAGGAGGAAATGAAGTGGGTGTAAAGCAAAATCCTCATACGATGTAGGTGCCAACATAACTGAATATTCACATGACTTTCAAGCATGGAGTTTGTTTGAGGATGAGAGAAGTTTGACGGTGTGACCTGCAAAGAGGTTGCCACAGGACTGTTGGGTTTTAAGTCTTTTAACACTTAATATGTGCATGTATGTATGTATGTATGTATTTATTTTAGAAAGGTATTTTAATTAAAAAAATTTAGTACATGTATGCAGTACACAACGTGGACATTCATTGTGGGGAATTGGTACATGTACACAACACATTCCAGTGTTTTCCTGCTTCCTCACCACCCCCATTTAAAATTTTTTTGCTTGCATCATATCTGTAAGTCTTTATCAGGTTAATTATAATAAATGCAGATTAGCAGCCATAAAACACACTAGACAATTATACTACCCCAAGATACACTTTTACATATGTTAGCCATGGTTTCTCATATAAGAGCAGTCCTCCTGCCTCAGCCTCCTGAGTACTGGGATACGGACATGCACCACCATTCCTGGCTGGGTACATTTTAATTTTAGTGGGAGTGAGGTTCTGGGTTAAGACCAGAGCATGTTATTCATCTCTTGTCCCCATGTGGGTCCATGTTAGGAAAATCCTATTTACATTATGTGAATTAGTGGAAATGAAGCCATCTGTGATCTCCCTGACTAGATCAAGAGTCTCCCTTCTCAGTTCTACAGAACTTCCATTTTATGTTATGTAGTTATCTTTTTGGAGACTTTTCATGCTTTTTTCTCAGGGTTGGGTTGAGGAGTGGTTTTTAAAATTTTTGCTCCTAGCAGCTTTTAATGCCTAACTATAGTAGACACTCGGTAACATCTGAATGAAATGGTGGATGTTGGATACAGAGTTAGGAAATGTGTATAAACCTGTCAAAAGGCCTGACTTTGATTTTTTTCTTTGCTTTTGCCCTTGATCAAAGCACTGTACTTATTAGTACCCCAAATTCCTCTTATATTGATGTGGTAAATTTTAAGGTCACTAAGAATTTAAAAACCCTTGATTCCTGTTTATTAATAGTCTTAAGATTACAATTTAAAGTCTGTTATATCTTCATCTTTCCTAGCTCTTACTGCAGTTTACGTTTTTTTTTTTTTTTTTTTTTTTTTTTTTTTTTTTTTTTTTTTTTTTTTTTTTTTTTTTTTTTTTTTTTTTTTTTTTTTTTTTCACTTGTTTTGGTTGTACGGGGATTGAATCTAGTGGCTTGCACTTGCTAGGCAAGTACCCTGCCACTGAACTTCATCCCCAGCCCTCTGTCTTCACTTAAAAGAAATTATTTTCCCCCATAGACTATAAGGTTCTAGCAGGCAAAGACATGTTTGTATTGTTTAGTACTGTTTCTCAGTGCCCGTTAGCGAGCCTTGCATATAGAGACATAACCTGCTAGTCATTTATGGATGCCCCTGAAAATCTCATTGTTCTTCCACACATTGTAGGAAAGTATCTTTAAGCCAGAATTGAGTCACTTAGGTTTCGCATGTTGTCCTTGTCAGCTGTTACATAATATCACTCTGTGCATACTTGGAGTGGGTTTGCATTTCCTGTGTATTCAGTGGTATTTCACTCCTTCAGTTACCTCTTCAAAATTTCTTTCTTTTGTGATGTCTTTCCGAGTAAGTCTCTTCTTCTGAGTCTCAGCAACTCATGTACAAAGCTGTGGTTTACGTAAGACTTTTTTTTTCTGAGTTAAACTGTAAATGATTTGGGGCAGAGTTTTAGTGCCTGGATAAAACACTCTATACATATTTTAATGAGTTTCAAATCTAAATGATTCAAATCTACAAGCTGGTTTTTCCCTTGGATACATGCAAGCAAAAAAGTTAAGGATGTGGCAAATTTTTTTAGGCTTTGCCAAATCCAACATTTTGAAATGGAATTTAAATGTTTGACCAAATTCCAAACGTCATGGCATTTATTTCTTTTTAACTAGAAGTTGCACTTTGCCAAAAGACTGAAAAAAAGTATCTTTCTAAACTATTTGGTATCTTCAAAATAATTTTCATCCTTTAACAGTAATCTGTATAGCAGGTTCATGCAGTAGCTTCAAGTCATTTGTGCATATTCTTCTTTCCTCCCTCTTTCTTGCTCTACCTCCAGCCTTACCGTTGGTCCTTCCGCAGTGCCATGATGCTAAGTGTTGTAGGCTATAAACCAAGAAAATTTGATGAAACAGAATAGATCTCTGTTTTTTGCTGAATTCTTACTATGTACTTCAAAGCAGACACATCAAATACTGCTGTAGAAGAGTGATGATTGAAAAATATGATGAATGTTTAAATTAAAAATACTTATAGAAAAAGGAGCATTTCTAAAAACAGTGTGACAAGTGTGTTTGAAGTGGATGGGGACTATTTTGAGATGGAATATGGCAATGTGTCCAGTGTAATAAAATTTTAAAAAGAAAAAAATTGAATATTTTTGATCACGTGGCATTGCTCAGCTATTTATGGAAAGTAAAAGTATTAAAGTTTGTCCTTATCCACTGTGTTCACAACAACTGGTGCAGGTGCCTTCTGTCTGTACTCCAAAGTTAAAATGATCATTAAAGGTAAATGTTTTGAATTGATTTGGAACTGGATGTACCCACAACAGCACAAGTAAAGACACCCATGAAAGAGGTCTTCCACAACTGCTTCAGAAAGTGGCAAGGATGATGGGGTAGGTGTGTGTGTTTGAAGTGAGGCGAGTGTTTTGAGGGGGGGTTAATGGCAGTGTATCTTTTACTTTAATAAATGTTTCAAAATTTGAGCACATACTATATTTTTTGATCATACCTCATACCACATTGTATCACATGATTTATCTATATTTCAGCTCTCACACAAATCCTAAGATTTAAGTTTTAGTTTTTCATTGTACAGCAAAGGAAATTGAAATTGTTTTCAGGAATAGGCAATTCATCTTGTTATTAAGTTTATAGCCAGAACTAGAAATCAGGACTGTCTGGAGCAGCATGTATCCTGCCTTCCGCTCATATCAAATGTTACCTGGGAATGTCAGCATAAATACACTTACTCCAACACTATTTGAATTCCAGCTTTGCTTAAAGATGATGTTAAAGATTTCTCCTGATGTCAGCCATGCCTTTTGTCGTATGATAAAAACTAATTATAAAGAGCATGCTCATAAACATTTTTAGTGAAACAATAAGGATTCTAAAACATTTTGACAGAATTTAATAAGAAACTAAAATTTGAAAGGATAAAATTTAGCAGGAACAAATATTAGGCATATGGTGCAGATCCCCCAAACAATTGCACAAATAAAGAATTGGTGAGCTGGGCTCAGGGAAGCATTGCAGTGAAATCCAGGGGTGGTTTACTGGCTGAATTTCCCCTTCTTCTGGGGGATTCATGCTCGTAAAACTGTCAGCTACCTAGATGAGGCCCATCCACGCTGTAGAGCGTAATATGTTTTCCTTAAGGTCAATGGGCTTAAATGTTAACTTCAACTTAAAAATGCCACCACAGGACTATATGGAGTGTATTACCAGATACCTAGTAATAACAGATCAGAATAACAGACATTCAATAACAGATATTTCTTATGTGAATAAATTCACAAAAAATATGATCTGTGGATGGTTGAAGGAACTACTAGTCCTAACTGGAGAGGGGAAGATAGAAGAAAAGTGATTTAATATTTGAAGAATTTGGCGATAACTAGTGCTGAGGGTAGGGCAAGAGTCTTGAGCAGAAAACAAGGGAGTAGAAAGTTTAGAGATAGCACAGTTGAAATACTCTACCATTCTTTTGCCAAATGTCCTGAGCAGGTACTTGCCAAGTAAGAAATCAGTATGTGCATCTCTGAAAGAATCAGGTGGCTTCACTGAAAAGACTCCCATGTACTGATACCTGAAAGTGCCCAGTGCAAGATTTCTTCCAGTGCAGTCACTCAGAAGTGAAATCTTTGTGCCAATAACCCTCTTCCTGCTCACAGACTTCTTCTAACTAACTGTCCTTTTATTGTCTCATTTTTGAAGATAAAATGGTTGGCAAAACGATGATAATAATAGTAATAGGCATAGTACTAATGGATTTACCTGGAATATTTGCATTGAGGTCTCGTAATTAGTACAGTACCTATCTATGATGGAGGTGCTGTAACACTAAGAGGCACACAACATAGGAAACCAGCAAAGAGAAAACAATCAGCTGAAAAACAGCGCAAATTATCATGTAGAGCTTAGTTTATATATGAATGACTAGTACAGTCCATTTGAGGAGTACCAACTGTTACTTCCTTACTGAGTTTGCTTTTCATTTCTTATGACAGCTGAGTCGAGGGATAGAGAATTCCGTATCCTACTGTTCTTTCCATCTGGTCAAATGCTGGGTGAATTCTCTGGGGGATATTAGTTAAGAATTGATGATTAAATACAAAGGAAATGAATTATATTTTTCCTTCTCCAGCTCAGTCAGCTTTTCCTCCTTTACATTGTTGTTCTTTGACTCTTTTCCTCCCCTGCTTGGATTCTGTATTCTCACACTTGTTATTTACAGTAAAAATTCTTGGTGTATGGTATAAAAGAAAAATAGAATGGGTTATATAACATTTGGGCATTGAATGGGAGAATAAAAATATATGGGAATAATTTGTTATTCTCTGTTAAAGGTAACATTTACAGTTTTAAAAACTAGACATGAAAAAAGTGAGGCTAGTCAGTATCGTATAAAACATGAGACTTTTAAAAAAATTATTTGCCTTGCCAGAATAATAATAGGTTTGTTCAAGTGAATATTAGAAAGACAATCATAAGAAATATTTTATAGCATATGTGGTGGGTTAACTCTTTTAAGTCTACCCTTGTGCTTTCTTACAGTGTTGGCAGCATGTAGATAACAGATATCCTGCTTTAAGTGTTGCCTTTAAAAATTCCATTGATGAACTGACTATTGGAGAGCCTGTGATGTTTTTCTACTCTGAAATTGGCCCTGTGCTTTAAAATATCTTTACAAATACAATCTTGAAATGCTTTGTTTCCTTTTTTTGTGCGTAAGAGCATGCTCATTGGAAGCATATTGTGTGTGAAGATTGTCACTTGTTCAGTTCTGTGCACTGATGGTGAACAGAAAATCTTTTCAGCCTTCTTTGTAAAAACGATTTATACAATGCTACTATAAAAATTCAGTGTTAACAGTAAAATTCTAGGGTTATTACAATGAAGAATAAGAGGAAAACTTACCATGTCAGAAATGAAAAATGCATTTGTTAGTCTTTGCTCTCCATTCTCCCTTTGACTACTGAAAGAGATGCAGCAAAATTCCTTCAAGGTGCTAATAGTGTTAATTTTTTTTTTCTGGAGCTGCTCCAATGGTGAATCAAAAGAATTTTGAAAAGAATATTCACTCCTGTATAATAGCTTTGAAATACATAATAGGTTGGATATGTTTTAAAAGGAGCATGAGTAGATTATGAAGAACATAAAAGAAATATGGGAACTCCCTCACTGATCATGATCAAACCAATATTGTTTGCATGTGAACAGACTGAAATTTTTATAAAACCTGCATAACACTGTCAACGGCAATAGGATGAAGGAGGAGATAGACGTAGGAGCCTTTGGCTTTGTGACTGATTATTATTCACAGATATTTCTACAATAAATAGCTTTCCTCAAGTATTCTCTGAAAGAAAATAATGCAGACAAGTAATTACTTGTAGCCAATTAAAGTAATTTTTTCAATTTGGTGACATTTTAATTGCAAATTGATCTGGATCAGTAAGGTAATAAAATTTTAAAAAATGAGTAAGGTTTTATAGATTCTTTAAGAGAGCCAGTGAGAGTAAAGAGCTATTTCTTTTTTCAGAAAGTACCCCTCTTACTAATTTGATTTACCATGTAAAAAATTCTTTTTCACATTGATTTTCTTCTCTTATTTTAAGTGATTATATGAAAAATGAATAGTGTTAAAAGAAAAACTGTAGACAAATGAAATTTAACAGAGTTTATTTGGGCAAAGACCAATCTGTGAGTGAGGCCTCTGTGAGAACCAGAAGAGACTCAGAGCTCTGCCCTGCAACATGAGCAGGCAGCATGTACCAGAGAAAGTGGAATTACAGAAGTAATTTGCCTTGTTTAACAGGACCTCATCAGTTGGCTCCATTAAACCCAGCCCAGCTGCTGTGATTGGTTGAGACTTGGCAGTTTGTTACAGTAGTAAACTCATAAATTAGGCTTTCAGTTAGTTTACATACCAATTTAGATTTCCAATCTTCACATTGGAATTGAAAGGAAGGAGGCAGCCTTAAGCCAAATTTAGTTTAACAATAAGGAATGATTATTTATTTATTGAGGAGGTACCTCAGCTGTAGAGATTATCTCACTCCTCAGTTAATATACAACCAATATGATCATTATCATCGTTGCTTGTTTCTCTTTTAAAATTTTATATTATTTGCCCTTTATGCATAGTACCCACTTGTAGTCCCAATTCCTCTTAAAGGTTTTCAACCAACCAGTAGTTGGCTGTGTGTGGGTCTTTTTCTGTTGCCTGCCTTCCTTCCTTCCTTCCTTCCTTCCTTCCTTCCTTCCTTCCTTCCTTCCTACCTACCTACCTACCTACCTACCTTCCTTCCTTCCTTGTACTGGGAATCAAACTCAGGACCTTGTGCTTCCCAGGCAGGCACTTGTACCACTGAGTTATATCCCCAGCCCTATATGTAAGTTTCTAATAATATCTTTTTGTTTAACTGTTGCAATAGTTTCATTGTTCTACTAATCTCTAGTTTCATACACTTTGAAAACTGTCCTCTGGGAGGATTTTTCTAAAATATAACCCTGATTTTGTCAGTCAACCACTTAAAGTTCTTGAGAGACTTTCTATTTATTAGAAGACTCTTTGAGTTAAACTGCTTTCTGCTTTTCTCAACCATCTCTCAACAACTTCCCACCTTCCTTACTATTTTTTGTTGAACAACCAATGGTGTTTCTTGATCCCAGACTTTGTAAAATGTTTTGCCAGTTTCGATTGCCTATCAGAAACCTCAAACCACCTTCTATTGTATCTAAAGATTCTGTTTTCTTTGTGTACCTAACTCAAGAGCTCATCTCCTTTGTTATGTAGAGTTCTTCAGACTGATAAAGGCTTAATTGGCCTGTGTGTTTAGACTGTTTGTCTTCACCATACCTTACATATAACTTTATCATCATACCTGTAATGCTTTTTTTTTTTTTTTTGGTTTCCATGTTTGCATCTCTCTCCTAAGTTCTGAACTCTAAAAAGACAAAATACCTCTTTTAACCACCTTTTGTCCCAAGTAATATTTTTAAGTTTTCAATAAATACAAATCTTTGAGATTCAGGAATGAGAAACTTTAATTCCTGGGAACTCTTGTGAGTTCCTAAAATCATACATTGTTCTTAAAATACTTCTAGGAGTTTAAATGTGCTTTGCTTTATCTTTAATATAAAAATTTTGCTTGTTCTGCAAGAAATACTAAGTTTAGTTGTAATAATAAATACATAGAGTCTCTGATGAATAATCACAGTGAAAAACACCACCAACTAGTTACTGGGTATATTTGAATTACATAACATTCAGATCATCTAGCAAAGCTAATAGCACCAGGTAGAATCACTTGTGAAAACTGCCCATGTAAGGAGTTATTTACCTTCCAAAACTTGTTATGTCTTAGAACACCACTCATAGGATTTGTATATTATACATAAAAATTTAATATTTATTTTAGTTGCAAGGGTGATTCACTTAGGCAGTACGCAAGGACATGAACATTCAATTTGACAGCAGCTACAAATAAGACTTAGTTTTCTCCTGTGCTCACCTCTGGTTGTTGGACATACTGACCTTAACCTTCAACTTCGTGTGTCAGTATTTCTTTTGCTTCCACGTGACACAAGAGCATACCTGTGAACCAATATGTCTCTTTGTTGTTGAACTTTAATTCTCACAAAAGAGTTATAACTCCTTTTCTGGTTTAGGTTTTATATATTTCTTAACTGATTTTTCTTGGGATTTGAAGTTTGGAAAACCATAAATTTTCCAAGATGTGCTAGAAATTAAATCTTATATGGAAATGTTAATCTCCAGTGACTATCATATTAAACATTCAATAAAATTTTTTGAAATATTTTAAGCAAATATCCCTTTTTGCCATAAAACATCTAAAATAGCATCTGATATGTAGTGATTCTTTAATGACTGCATGTGTGGTTATTTTGAATCAGAGTGTCATAATAAAGTCGGGCATCAGTATTTAGATTTCGTGATTGACATCAAAAGTGCCAGGTTACCTTATGTTATTTTAGTAGCTTGGGAGCATATAACTTTTATTCAGCTAAAATGAGAAATATGAAGAAAACCCATGTGATAAATACAGCTAAACAAAAACTCCTTGTTATATGCTTTTTAAAATGGTTCTCTATACTTGTTCTTCTGGAGTTTGTACCTATGGTCATTACTTAAATTCCTGTATAATTATTTATTTGCTTGATGTTTGTTTTCTTTACTGGACTGAGCTACCTGCAGTCAGGGACTATTTCTTATTCACAGATAGGTCCCAGGAGATGTTAGCTAACCTCAATACGTGCACATAACAGGCAGCTTAATAACTGTTATACATGTAAGTGAATGACAATATCGATGTGAATGAAGCAGAAAGTACTGCAGAATGTAACTATATTTTACCTGTGACCTGAGACATTCTGAACAATACAGTTTGTAAGCTACTACTTATTTTCTGACAGTACTGCACAATTCACTGTGTCATATGACTTGCATAATATTTTTTGTATGTATGACAAGTAATGAAATATTGCCCCAGTTGTAAACATATACCCCTTGATCTGTCTGAGTTAATAATACCGTAGAAAAAGCACACTCCTTTTCTAAATTCCTAAGTAATATTTTCCTCATATAATTTCAGGGACTTCATAATGCAATATTCTGTGATCAAAATTCTCAAGATCAAAAACAATTTTCTTTAGATTTTATTATTTCTTCCTTGATTAGTGAGACTGGATTTGTGTAACAGAATGGTAGATATATTGTTACTTTGTGGGGTGCTTGTGTGAGTATTAATACTTATATCCTAGGTTTTTCATGGTAGTCAGGTGGAGGTTGAGCAAGGTCAGAAAACTTAATGCAGAAGAGACAAACTGCAGGGGGAATGAAGGCAGGAGAAGAGGGTGTCTTTTGAGTAAAAATACTACATTGCACTTCCTCAACATCTTCTTGTTAGGTCTTTTCTCAGATAGTGTTCAGTAGCTCTGCCTTTGAAGATCAAGCCAACGTAGCAGTTTTCTTTCTGTTGGTTTGAATTTTATTTTTTTGTTAGTCTATGTTTGCAGTGCATAGTGTTTACATACTTGTGTGGAGCTGGTATAGTACATAACTCATCTTGATTACCCTTGTCATCCCCTGTACCTCTCCTTCCTCCTCCATCTCTTGATCCCCTTCTCAATTGAGAAAGATCGATCTCCCTACTTGCTGTTATCTTTTACTTTGCTCTTTATTTACCCTTTGGGTTTCTCATGTAAGAGAAACCACGTGATGTTTTAGCCTGTGTGTCTCACTTATTTCATTTCACGTTAAGGTTTCAAGGTGTATCCATTTTTCTACAAACGACTCTGGTTTACCTTTTTTATGGTGAAATAGTATTCCATTTCATATAAATACCACACTTTCTTTATCCATTCATCTGTTGATGGATATTAAGCCACTTCCAAGATTTAGCTGTTGTGGGTTGTTGTGAGTTGTAATCTTTAAATATAAGTGTGCATGTATGTAGTGTGTAATATGATGTCTTTAACTCCTCTGGGAAGATACTTAGAAGAAGAATAGCTGGGTCAAATGGAATTTCTAGTTTCAGATTTTGAGGAATCCTCACACTAATTTCCATGGTGGTTGAACTGGTTTACATTCCCAACAACAGTGTAGAATGATTTCTTTTTCCCAACAGCCTCCCCACCATTTGTTATTACTTAGTTCTTGATAATGCTCATTCTTTCTGGGATAAGATGGTATCTCAGCATTATTTTAATTTGCATTTCTCTAATGGCCAGTGATGCTGAGCATTTCTTCATGTACTTACTGGCCATTCATACTTCTGTGAGGTGTCCATTTTGCTTTGCACTGTGTTGATTGGGTCTTTTCTTTGGGGGAGTTTCATTTTTTGAGTTCTTTATATATTCTGGATATGAATCTTCCGTCTGATGAATGGCCAGAAAAAATTTTGTTTCCATTGTGTACATTGTTTCACACTATTGGTTATTCCTTTTTGGTGTGCAGAAGCTTTTTAATTTGATATGATCCCATTTGTTGATTCTTGGAAGTATTTCCTGTGCAAGTGTGGTTGTTTAAAATGTCCTGACCTATGCCTGTGACTTCAAGAGTTTTACCTATTTTGTCTTCCAACAGGTTGTGTTTCTGTTTTAACACTTAGTTTTTGATCCATTTTGATTTTTGTTTAGTATGGTGAGAGATATGAGTCTAGACTCAAACTTGACATGTGGATAGCCAATTTTCCCAGCAGCATTTATTAAAGAGACTATCATTCCTTTAGTATATATTTTTGGCCCCTTAGTAAAATAGTTTTCTGTACTTTGAGGATTTTCAGGGTTTCAAGTGATCTGCATTTAAAAAAAATCAAACTTTAATTCAGCTTTACTGGGGACTAATTGCTGTAAATGGCAATGTGGAGAGTGGCTATTCAGTCAGAATATGTGGTCATTGTCATACAATGGGGAACTTAAAGGTATGCTCAGAGTGAAAATGTACATGTCTTCTATTATTGAAGATTTATATGGAAAGACAAACAAAAAGAAAATAAGGAGTATATTACTGAATTTTTGTACCCTTGATTTTCACTATAGTAATTCTTGGATTTTTATCAGATTCTTTTGATTTTTTCTTGTTGACAACTTGGAATGATGTTTATATTTGTGATTTACTTAGCATACACTGAACTAGCAGAGAAAAAACTTTTCCCATATGTTTTTGTCAAAAGCAAATAATGCTGTCAGTGGTAAAATTGAAATTAACATAGTCTTTATTGAAAAAGGACAATCAAAACATTTCATCTCTTCATACAGAATTAACTCTAGCTGTTATATCATTTAACATAATTGGAGTATGTCTGCTTGGGATTATAAAATGTTCAGAACTAGCTTGTAGGGATGAAAAAGGAACACCAAAATAACTATCTCATATTTATAAAAACCTGTACTCATTAGTTGATATGTTTGTGAATGGAAAACTTGGTTTAGATAATTGAGGATTTGTTTTACTTCAAAGTTACATATACAGTAAAGGTTATGACAAATGGATGGAATGTTCATGTTACTAGGAGATTTAATATAAATAGTAGAGAAAAGAATTGATTAAAAATAAATATAGTGATGATGCACAATTTTAAAAAAGTAATAATTTAAGATGCAACTAGAATATTTGCTTTTTAAAAAACTTTTATTAGTACAGGTTTGCAGTACATAATGATTACATTCACTGTAGGAAATTGGAACATGAACACATCATATTTGAATTCCCTTTTACCCCCTCTTCTTCTACCACCTTTTATTTTTCTAGCATCAGAATGATTTATTTATCTTATAAGACCTTATAAAGCTAATTATCATATATAGGTTAAAAACCAGACTAATATGCCAAAAAATATATAAAACATGTAAGATAATGCTATTGTCAAGTGGAGTTTTAGATACATTATCTATGCTGAATTACAATAGTTCTTTCTCTCATTATCGTTCTTATTTTGTACTATATATTTTTTCCATATAAGAGAAACTATCTTATATGTCTGAGTTACTTCACATCAAGTATGTTCTCAAGGCGCTTCCATTTTCCTACAAATGACTCAAGTTTATCCATCTTTATGGCAGAGTAGTTTTAAAGACTTGCTTTTCACTGCGGTGCTGTGTTAGCCAAGCTTAACTGTCAACTTGATTGGCTTGGAGGCCACCTGGTAGTAAAGCACACTTGCAAGTGTGTCTGGGTGGTCATAGAGGCTGATCTTGGCTGGGTGTTGTATCTGGTTCCTGCCTCTTTGACTCTGGTGCTGTTCCCCTGCTGTGCTTCCTAGTTGCCATGAACTTAACAGTGTTGCTGTGCCGTGGCCTTCCTCTGTGACGTTCCCACACTAGAGCCAGCTGACTGAGGCCTGAACCCTCTGAAACTGTGAGCCAAAGTGAACCTCCCCTCCCTTATGCTGTGGGAGTCAAGTGCTTTTCCAGCTACCAATATCTGAGTTGAGACGTGGTGGAAACTTTAAGAGGTGGGTCCTGGTGGGAGATCTCCTGGTTATTGGGGTTGTTTCCTTGAAGGGATAGCAAAAGTCCATCCCATTTTTATTCCTGTCTTTCGTGTCTTCCTGGCCCCAAACTGAGTGGTTTTGCTTTGCCATGCTTTTCCCCATGGTGTGGTGCCTTGTCCCAGGCCCAAAAATGTTGGGATTAATGAATCATGGACTCATACTACCACAACCATGAGCCAAAATAACCCTTTTCTTGTTATAAGTTGATCATAAGTAACAGTGAAATAAACCTAAGTTTAGTTTTCTCTCTGAATTTACTCAAATAAAATTGTACAGTATGTATTCTTTTGAGTATGATTTCCTTCATTTGTTTAACTTTGTAGGACTCATTCATTTGTAGAGAATAACAGTACTTTTTTATTTTGCTTTTTAAATATACTACTAGTAGTTTATTCTTTCTATTTATGGACTGTTGGATTATTGTGAGTACTGTTTTACATGCTTGTGTGTGTCTTTTGATAAACATAGGCAAGAGTTTCTGAATCGCTGGTCATAGAATATGCACGTGCAAAAGTTTGATAAATATTGCTTAATAACTTCGTGTTTATATCAGTTTATATTTCTACTAGTAGTGTGTGAGAATTCTAGTTCTTTTAAATCCTTGTCAACACTTTGTATTATTTCTTTTATGATTTAGTTATTCTGTGGATAGGTAGTAGTATCTCACCATGATATTAATTTACATTTTCTTGATGATTAAAGTAGAGCAAGTATGTATGTGTGTGTATTACATGTATTCACTCACCGATACATGTCTAGTATTTAAATATTTTCTACAATACCTGTTCAAAATATTTGTCACTTTTTTATTGGATGGTGGGCCTTACAATGTTTTTGTGTGTTTGGTAAGGAGTTCTTTATGTATTCTAAGTCTCCTCTTTCCCTCTCAGACACACACACACACACACACACACACACACACACACACACATGCACAGACGCACACGCGCACCCCACTTCTCTGTGACTTACCATTTTTATTCTCTTCATGGTGTATATTGACCAACAACAGTTTCTTTTTATTCACCCTTTTGATCAACTACTTCACTCTTTATGGTTAGTGCTTTTTGTATATTAAGAGCTTCTTTTTTATCTGAAATTTATGGATATATTCTGTTTTCTTCTGGAAATTTTGATTTAATCTTTCCTCTTTAAATCTGTGAATCATCTAGAATTTATTTTTGTATGTGGTTCAAGGTAGGGGTTTCTCTTCATTTCACAGGTACTGAATTTACTCAGCATTGTAATAAACGGTCATTCTTGCCTGACTGTACTTCCTTGTCATCCTAGTCCTAAATGAAAGGACTGTATAGCTTGGGCTCTGTTTCTGGTCTGTCTTCTGTTCCTTGGATCTATTTATGTGTTCCTGTGCTAGTTGTTGATTTATAGTAAATCTTGTTATGTGGTAGTTTAAGTAATGCAGCTTTGTTGGGCCTTTCCATTTGAAAAGTCTAACTGTATGATTTCTTTAAAGCCTGGTCTCTTTGCATTAGTAACTTGGCATGGTAGGGAATATATGGTGTGCTCTCTTCTTTGCTTTTCTCTTTTCTGTGTCCCTGACTCCCCCGCCCTGCTACATTGCAGGAAGGAGGGAGGGCAAAGAGAATAAAAGCTGCTTGCTTCTGCGTGACTGCCCATTGCGAGGTTTCTGCCCTTTTTCTCCTTGTCCTAACTCCAAAGCAGATTTGTCCGTAGCCTCCCGCTGATAAGTGCTGTCACACCCAGCAGGAGCCTCAGGCTGTTTTCTTCTCATGTTTGTTTGCTTCCTGCTGCACTGATTGATGGCGGCCTATGGCCCTATGTCTCCTCTACCCTTTGCTGCCCCAGTTCAGGCTCCTCTCAGTCTGGGAAGGACCCTTAACACCACACAATTTGGAAACTGCACTTTCTGACTAGGAAGTGTTTGTCCTTTCTGTGTAGTGTTTGTCCCTCTTTTTTCTTCCACTCATATCTTGCCCTATCTTCAGAAATTCTAGGATAGGTCAAAAAGAATGTCCCAACATGTGTCCTGTTGGTCAGCTGTACCTCTAGGTAAACACTGCGTCTTTTTCTGGGTCTTCCTTCCCTAGGAAGAAATGCAATGAGTGTCTTTTTACTCTGTTGAGAAAGAGAGCGGAGGACTTTTTACAATTATGATATTCCCTGAAATGTGATCACATCATGCTCGCAGCTGTTGGCTCTGAAATCAAGCAGTGTGGTTTCATTTTTTTTTTTTTTTTTTTTGGCGGTACTGGGGATCGAACTCAGGACCCTGCACTTGCTAGGCAGGCGCTTATTCCACTGAGCTATATCCCCAGCCCAAGCAGTGTGGTTTCAAATCTTGTCTCCAGCAGTAAGTAGCTGCATGATCTTCAGTGAGTAATTTTTTTGTTCTTCAGGTCCTCATTTGAAAACTCAGGAGTTGTTGTAAAGGTTAAGTAAGGCAATGGAGCACTTTGCATACTTGCCTGCATATAGTATGTTCCCATCCCATGGTTTGCTTACATATTCTTGCTTATAGTAGCTTACGTTCCTAAGTATTTGGAAAACCCAAGTGTCTTATGTTTTGGGAGTATTATTACAATAAGCACCTAGGTCACTGACTATTGCTACTATGGTAAATTCCCACAGACGTCTGGGAGGATGAGGCAATGGAATTACAAGTTGAAGTCTAGCCTGAACAATTTAATGACTGAGCAAGACCCGGCCTCAAAATAAAAAAGTCTGGAGATACAGCAAAATACAGAAGCTCTGAGTTCAAGCCTCAGTACCACCAAAAATGGCTGACCCTCTAGCCTCTAAGAATGCACATCTGATGAATACCCATCCTATATCATGTGTCTTGAAGACACCCTCAAGACCACATACATACCCCCAACTTTAAACTATAGCATGTGTCACTTTCAAGCATACACACTCTTGCATTTGTACTTCTTTGATTCTGCTTAATAAATTTACCTATGGTTCTCATTGACACGTCCTAAAATGCTTTTCTGTGATGAGTCAACAAACCTACTCCATGGGAGTGTTGGGGAGAGAGTTAGGTTTCCATCTTCTCTTGGCGGGGATCTCCTCAGACCCCATCCAGTGACTGTATAATTCTATATACTAGATCTATTCTTTATTTTTTTCCCAAAGTTTAAGAAATTATGATGCAGCTAAATGGACATTTGTTATTTATAAAACCAATTTTTTCAGTTAGTTTTAGAAGCTATTTTACAATTTTAGAGTCAGTCTTTTCTCACCTTTCTCTCTAGGAATAATTGTATAGAACTATCCTGTGTTGTATGATCACCACTGTCCACATCAGGCTATCATAAGGCTTGAAATGTG
Organism: Dinomys branickii; assembly: GCA_004027595.1. Lineage (NCBI taxonomy): Eukaryota > Metazoa > Chordata > Mammalia > Rodentia > Dinomyidae > Dinomys > Dinomys branickii. The sequence continues at coordinate 2,856 of PVLD010016076.1, read as the reverse complement.
GCTAGTTCTAATTGCAGTATGACACAAATGTAAAATAAATACTGATTTAAAAAGCAATATAAAAAGGAATGTAAATTACCCTAATATTTCTTATATTGTGTGCTGAACATTTTTGATATGCTAGGTTAAGTAAACTGCATTAAGAATAATTTTATCTTTTAACTTTTTAGTATGGTAACTAGAAAATTATAATTCACACATGTGGCTCACATTGTATGTCTGTTGGACAGTGATGATACAGACTCATGGATTCATTTGACTGTTTCAACTCATAGTAATAAAATTGTGTCATCATTATAGAGGATGGGGACTTAATTTGTAGTATTCAGTAGTATGTGTCAAGGTCAACCAAACATGGAAGCAAATTACTGTGGTACAAATTGAAGAGAAGACAGACTTTGTTTTGTGTTGCTGAAATTATCTCATTTGTCAGATGGCCATTTGTACAGTGAGAGATTGACCCTGCCTGAGGCATCGGATGAGCACTATGTATGAACCTTCATGTCTCCTGCCTTGGAATCAGCTCCTGTGTCAGAGGAATCAAAGGAATCCTCAAAAGTGGCTGCTGGCTTTCCTTGTTCCTGATGGATTTCTCTATAGATTGGTGGAGGGTTCAGTGAGGATCAATTTATGGAGCACCTATGCCTTTAAGCTTCATTTGCTATACCTGTGGCTATTCACCCAAGAAACTCAGGCTCACATTTTATTTAAGAATCATTTTCTTTATAATGTGAAAATTCAAGGAATAAAGGGGAGATATGGTCAAAGTACATTATGTGCATGTATAAAAAGTCACAAAAACCCATTATTCTGTACAATTAATATGTTCAATTAAAATTTTAAAAAGCCAGGGAACAAAAAAATACTATGACTGGTAAATGTCCAGCTTATCTGGAAGTTTAGTAGAAAACTTATTTGATTTATATTTGTTCTAAAACATACTAATCTGATTTGTTACATTAGTACTGATAGTATACATAGGAAATGACATCTTTGGTGATTGAAGATCTCATATTTTCTGTTAGCATCTATTTTGGGCAATAATTCTCACATACAGATTTTAAAATATTGACAAGTAGGCATGGAAAATGGCATTTAAACTTACATTCGCCTGAGACCAAGGATTTACAGATTGTTTTTACAAAGTATAGTCAGGCTCAGTGTGTAGCTCAGGGGCAGAATGCTGGCTTAGTACGCCTAAGACCCCAGATTCTATCCCCAGCTAAAACGAACTAATCAGCATTTTAACCTTTGTAAAGACATCTCTTGATGGTACTTAGATACTCTGTTTTGTAAAACAAACTCAAATTAACCAAGGTTTTAATCTTAGACCCTCTGTTTAACTTTGAAATTATATTTGTGTAAAGGGAATAATATAGTACAAAAATTTAGAAGAAAGCAGAACATTAGTTTCAAATCTGCACTTTTAAATATCAAGTTTTCTTTTTTAAATTAAGTTTTTGGTTGGAAGATTTGGATCTGTTTTATTCAGTGTTTCCAGTGTGTGTGACTGTTCTATGGATATGTAGATATGTGCCTGCAGGCTGTGTCAGTAGGTGTAGTTGAGTGTGTGTGTGTGTGTGTGTGTGTGTGTGTGTGTGTGTGAGCGCGCGTGCCCCTCATGTGTGCACTGTTTCTATTTTAAACCTCCTTGTTTAAAAAAAGATATATCCATATCCACTGTACTTGGGAGACAGTCAATGGAGGTTTTCTCAGGTTCATAACACAATTTTTTCTTGAGAGTAGGATACTGAGGTGATACGGATAAATGAAGTATATAGACCCTGAATCTTATTTTAGTTATAAATATCAGTATCATCACCCATTAAATATTTATAAGGTGTAATAATATGTAGAAAATTTTAAGAATACATGAGTTAATGTACAGTATTTTCTCATCTCTTTCCCTCCTTTGCCTGAGGGATTGAGAGCTGCGGGCAGCTTTGACCGAAACCCGCCGTCCCGCGAGGGTACCGCCGCCCTTGCAGTTCTCTTTAACGGACACACCTCGCCGTCCCTGCCTTTCCGTCAAGGTAGAAGCCCAGCCGTCCTCACTCTTAGCCTGTGTGTGCGGATACCGCCAGCTATAGGTTTATTTTAGCCATATCTTTGTGTTTGAATTTCCTCTCGTTACCTACACCATCTCTCTCCATGAGTTCAAATGTCTTTGCTTCTCCCTATTCTGTTAAAACTATATTAACCTGCCTCTCTCACTCCGTTCACCTTCCAGATGTTACAACTCTCATGACACTGACCAGATCATGCCAGAAATAGACTTAATATCCTTTTGGTAGAAATTGAGCTTTAAGTTGACTGCAGAGTAAAATCTAAGTTTCTTGGCATATTAGGAGACTCTTCATAATGTGGAGCAATCTGGCCTTTTCTTTCTTGGTATTTTATCCTTAAAGAAATATATGGTAATTTCAGCTATTGAAACATTCAGAGAGTGAATAATTCCTTTTTATGTGTGTTTTTCCATGTTTATGTAGATATTTCTCATCTATACGATGGGAATAGTGAGTATCTGTCTCATAGTTGTATAAATCTGTCTTATCGTTGTATAAATATGTTAACAAATACAAAGCACTCATGATATTGAATCACAATATTCTGCTGTTTGACTTAGGTGTTGGTGAACTTTCAAGGTCAGTGCAAATAGATGAATGTTTTTTTTTTTTTTTAAATTTTATTTTAAAGACAAAAGAATGGAGACATATGAACCAGAAAAGCCATAAACAATACAGAAAATACAAAGTTATACAGAATATAGTAGGGAATTAGAACTGGATGTTGTATTACATAGTTATCTTCACATTAGTTAACACAAAAACATTAAAGGAAATACCAAATTATAGA
>PVLD010016075.1:0-46279 GCA_004027595.1 Dinomys branickii | reverse complement strand
CGGGAGGGACCGAGCTGTCTGTGTTCTCAGGGCGTTAGGACCCAGCCAATCTTCCTCCCCGCTCCTGGCGTTTGGGACCCTCCGCGCGGCCTGCCCGAGACGCGCGAAACGTGGGATTGCCGGGCGTCTCCACCGCTAACAAGCCGATCTCTGTCGGGAGTCGCCGGAGGGCTGCACCGGCTCGGGAGGCGGGAGGGACTGAGCTGGCTGCGCTCCCACGGCGCTAGGACCGAGCCAAGCTTCCTCCCCACGCGGATCGTCCCTGGCTCCCAGCGTCTGGGGCTTTCCCACGTCTCGCCCCGGCAGCCTGGTCCGCCCTACCACATCTCCCCCGGCATCTCAGAGAAATACGCCCAGTTTGAACTTCCCGGCCGAGGTCCCGGCATTCACGCTCGCCAAGTCTGTCTCGAGCTGGTGGTGTTTATTAAGGAGGATCGCTCCCTTGCTGCTCACCTGGTCGCCATCTTCCCATCATTTACCATGCTCTTTTTATCACAGTAGCTCTGTAGTATAATTTCACATCAGGGATTGTGATGTCACTGCCTTGCCTTTGTTGCCCAGAATGTTTTTGCTATTCTAGGTCTCTTCTGGTTCCAAATGAATTTTAGAACTATTCTCTCCAATTGTGTGAGGTATATTAATGGTACTTTGATTAGGATTGCATTAAATCTGAATATCAATTTTGGGAGTATGGCCATTTTCACTATGTTAGTTCTTCCTACCCAAGAGCAAAGAATACCTTGCCATTTTCTGCTAGCCTCTTCAACCTTCTGTTTCGAAGTAATGTAGTTTACAATGTATTTTACTTCCTCTGTTAGAGAAATGAATACACACTTTTCAAATGAAGAAGTACATATAGCAAGTAAATATACGAAAAAATGTTCAATATCACTGGTCTTTCAAGAGATGTAAAGTAAATCCACACTGAGATTCCATATCACTCCATAAAGAATGGCATTATCAAGAAATAAAGCAATAACAAATGGTGGTGGGTCTGTGAGAAAAAGGAACCCTTCTCCACCGTTGGTGGGAGTGTAAACTGGTGCAACCACTGTGGAAATCAGTGTAGAAATTCCTCAGAAAACTATGGCTACAGGTCCCATTTGACCTAACTCTTTCCCTTCTTGGCATCTTCTCCGAAGAATTAAAAGCATTGTATCACAGTGTTATATGTTGGTGCATGTTTATAGCAGCACAGTTTGTAATAGCAAAATCTTGGAAACAGCCCAAATGCCCATCATCTGATGAATGGACTCAGCCATAAAGAATGATAAGCTTGAGACATTTCTAGATAAATGGATGCACCTTGATATCATAGTCTTAAATAAATCAGGCCCACATATGTAAATATTATATTATCTCTCTGGTGTGAGAAACTGAAAGTGTAAATGAGGACCAAAATGTATAATAGATATTGTAAAATAAGAAGAAACTGTCCTAAAGGAAATGTGAACTTGGGAGCCAGGACGGGGAAAGAGGGGAAGGAAAAAGAAAAAAAAATGAGAAAAGGAGGGAACAATGGAAACAAAGCTGTGTAAATAAGGGGGGGGTGGAAGGGAGCTGAAGGAAACGGAAAAGAGGAGGAATCAAGATCTGTCATGTGCAGCTACAGATTCCCTATGATGAGTGCGCTCATTATGTATATATAAATTGTAACAATAATCTTAATTTAAAATAAATGAATACATAAAGTTACAAAATTATTGCAACTGCTACATAAATATTGGAGAGTCCTCCGTGTCCTAATGATAATGAGAAATGAAAAGAACCCAACACCAAATTGGTAAGAGCAGCATATCAACTATTTAGAAATTGTATGTGCAATGCAAAAATTGCTTTTCCTAATGACCCATGTAACATCTGGATACTGCTATCTCAGTCCAAGTGTAAACCTGTGGGCCCTCCAGATTGTTCTGAGCAGAGCTAAAGTGGTATTTCCATTTATTTTTCTCCTTAGGTTTCTATGGAAACACCTTCTGAGTTGGCCTTTGCCAATAGAGAATATTCTGTTTTATTTTTAAATAGAATGATAATAAATTTATCTATGCAAAACAAAAATGTTGGGCAGATTTCTGAACCCAGGCTAAAATGTGATTTTATTAACTTATTCATCTCTTAAGAGAGTTAACATCATTAGAGACAACATTCCTAAGGGTTTGCATGTGTGCATTTGAGAAGAAAATTACTCCTCATCCTTCAGTAAAGGGCACAGATTATTCATTTTGTCACACTTAGGATGCTACTTTTATTTTCATCCAAAATCTCAGGCAGTACACATTTTAAAGGATGTCAAATTTCACAAACTCTTATTAAATTTTAAATGTAATTAAGTTGTAATTTTAATGGCTCCTGCTTATTCTTAACATGGAATGTGTTGATAAAAAACAAAAACACAAAACACACAAACACACATAGACACAGCTGTTTACTCTAGTTATAAAAATAATGTCCCACAATAATATAAACTGAACAATTACATAAAATAGGTTAATCTCCTAAGGAAATAGCATATTTGGAATAAAATATTTATGTGCATTTAACTTTTCAGAATTTAACGGTTAAAATTTTAAAAGCCTGTATAAGTCTTACCCACGGCTTCTATTTTTCATTTTTTAACTTTAAATCACGTCAAATGTCAACTTTGGCCTGTCCTCCACAAGGAGACCTTGTTGGTCAGTCTACAGGGGCAGATTTCCACCCTTATGACCATTTCAATTATCCTGGAGGTCCCCTGAGTAGACGCGCAAAAGAGCTATTGTTCTAAAAAGAATTAGGGCAACTTCCATTAGAAACGTGAAAGAACAACAGAAGGGTAGTAAAGGGCACTTACGTGCTCATCTACACTGCGCTCTATTTAAGACCCATCTATCCAAGGAGTAGTGGGGGAAAGAGCTAGCTATAAAGAAGATGGCCATTTCTTTTCTGGTTTTTTTTTTTTTTTTTTAGTATTTGAACTTTATTCTGATTCTAAATGAAAAGAAGTGGGAGTGACATTAATAAACAAGATCTCATCACCACATATTCACATGCGACCACAACGGTCCTGTATTTGAAACTTAAGAAGAAAACAACTGCATTCCAAACAGCTAAATATTCAGGGCAAAAGTATGAAGGTATTTTAACTGCCACATTCACTCCAAAGGCCATTCATGTCCCGCAGCTTCCCGAAGGTGACGCACACATCTGCCCAGCTAGATGAGGAAGTGCCACACACAAGGCACCGTGGATACGGCAGGAAAAGATGGCTGTCTCTCCTGGAAGGAGAGTAACATTGAGGGAAGAAAAGCTATTGTTCTTAGTTTCTTAGCACTGTTGTACTTTTAAAACTGAGAAACTTAACACTGGGGATAGGTTCTAAGAGATATATTGCTAAGCAATTTTGTCTTTGTGTGAGCACCATAGAGGTCACCAGTGCAGACATAGGTGCTATATTTTAACCGTAAGACATGGCCCCTTTGTACAATCAGATGTAAGCATGAGGCGTGTAAGGAAGCTGCGAACACAGGACAGCACACAGTTCTGTAACACTCCTGAGGAGTCACTCACTCTAAAATAATGATACAACGTATGTAAATACGTAAGCCAATGGCATGGAACATACAAGGCGATGCATCTGGCTTTATTTCCATGCACACAAATACATTAGGAGAGGTGTCAACTAACCAGATACTTGATTCCTAAATAATACAAGGATAAAAACAAAATGGATGTTGACATTGTCCTCCTCTTTTCAGTTACTTTTTATACCTGCAGTTTTAAATATCAAATCAACTTTTATCAAGAAGAAATGTCATGTCCTTTTCTATAAAGAAAAATATTAACTTATATCTCTATTTTGATTTTTGTCTCATCTCTCCATCCATAGTCAAACTTTTCTTGCCCACTCTCTAGTCGTATGGCAAATCATTTCATAAATCCAGTTACTTACTCAAAAGTCTAATGAGCTAGGTACAGTTGTTCCTTATGGCCAAATATATTTAAGTTAATATAAATCTATTAAGTGCATATTTATTATTTTCTCAATTGGTTGTATTTATTTAAATGCTATTGAATCTATCCTCACTGTTCTTCTTACCATCTTTGCTCCATGAGACAGACACACTTTTCTCTCCTTCATTTTTGAACAGAGAGGGTTTTGTGTAATGACCAGCCTTTTTCTTCTTTGCTGTAATCATGCTATGTCACCTTACTTTGCTTCTCTCTCAGACAGGCCTCGCTGGGCTCACTTCTGTAGCACCTTCTCAAAGTCTCCAGACTCAGCGCACTGACACCCTAGCCACTGTGACAGTGTCTTTAGTCCTTTGCTGAGGGCTGTGCCTCTGGATAATGCAAATGTTATCAACCCATTGTTACCTCAGAGTAGGTAGCAATAAAGGATCAAAATAACTTAATCTCAGGCTCTATGTGCTGCAGGACCTTGTCCAGAAGTTCTTTCTATTTCCTTTCCATAAAATTTAAAGACGGTATGACACCAGGCAGAGCAAACTATTTCACCCTTGGCCCCATAGCTAAAAATACATGCTCCAGATGTAGGTTTAAAAACTTGAGAAAATGAGCTTTATTTCAAGAGGGATCATCGACATTTTAAGACATAATAACCATTTCTAAAAGTTATAGGCTTTAACCATGAGACGAGAGGTTGAAATCCTTCATAAAGTAACAATTTTTATTATGAAAAGATAATTCTGAAATCTTGCAATGTAGTGTATAAAAGCCAAATTTCCTAAATAAATTATTACTTTGCAATGCAAGACTTATTATTTGACAACCTTTGCTTCAAAATTACTTTACAAAACAAGTTCCCTGTAGATTTAAGATTTTCCTTTCTAGAGGGTATTGATCACCCTAACTACTCTGACCAAGAAGATAGAGGACGGAGAATTTTAAACTACTTTATTGAGAAACGTGCTAATTGAAGTCTTTAAAAAACAATGCCAGTTGTCAGTTTTCATAGCTTTCATTGTATAAAGCAGAGGTCACAGACTTGTCCAGAAACTGAAAGGAGGTAGACTTTCTTTTCATTTGTCTTTTCTTTCTTCTTTTTCTTTTCCTTTTTTTGAGACATTTAAAATTTCATTACTATCACATAAATATTTGGGTTTCTGGTTCCTTCTCAGAAAAACCAGAAGATCTGCCACTTCACACTTCCACTGGCAATAAACAGCTAGAGTTAAATATTTGAATTCTTCTTTGCATACAGCATGAGCACTGTATTTTTCTAGGAGTCTTCTCCTACATTATTGATTGTCAGGTCCAGGTAAATTCACTCATTTAATTTACCTGTCTAAGATCCATAGGTATTTACTTAATTTTGTGAGCACTAGTGTCTTAGATTAGTACTTGCAAAGTAGTAATCTTAACAGTTTCCCGTCATCATACTTACAAAGTACTGTTAATAATTACTTCTCACCAATTAATAGTAGTCCTATATTTAAACTAATTAATCCAAGAAATAGAACTCTTGTGGAAAGTACAAATAAATAATAATTTTTGTGTAGCTTGGTTGAAACTGAAACTCATTGAACTATTTTTCCATGTTTTACTACTGACTTGATAAATTGTGTATTAATCTAGAGCTGCCATAAAAGGTACCACAAACCAGGTAGCATAAAACAGCAGAAATTTATTCTCACAGTTCTGGGGCAACGCATACCAAATCGTAGAATCAGTAGGGCCACACTCTGGATCTCCCCGGAAAACTGTTTCCTCCAGCTTGTTAGGGCACCTGGTGTTCCTGGGCTTGTGGTAGCATGGCTCCGTCTCTGTCTTGGTCTTCACGTCCCTTTCCCCTCATTATGCCTGTTTTTCAATGTTCTTGCTCTTGTAAGACACAGTCACTGGATTTAGGGTCCACTCTAAGTCTGCATCTTGTCTTATTGAGATCCTTAACTTCATCACCTTGGTAAAGACTATTTCCAAATACAGTCCCATTTGCAGGCATGTGAGGATGGAGGGAAGAGGTAGAATTTTGACATATCTTTAAGGGGTACAATCCAACCCAAATGACGCATCTGTTTTTCAGAGATTTAAATAAATGTGTGGCCAATTTTAATTATTTAACCTCCAGGCACTTTCCAATTTAAATTCATATATGTCATAAAGTCAAGCTATAAATGTGCAATTTTTCTTTGCCTCAAAAATTGGGATCGTCACTCACTTGTAATTACTTCCCTCTCATAAGCAAGTACTAAAGTGCAAAATTACACTGAAATGAAGGAGGTCTGACAATTTAAGTTACAAACCTTTAAATCAGAGTAGGTACCATTTGTTTTTTCCTTTGAGTCAGAGTTTTTCAACATAAGAATAGTGGGGCCCTACAATGGTATGGTTGCAGGCTGGTGCAACTTTAACTTTGGAAGAACCAGTTGTAGCATGTCCAGAAGTTTTGAAGGTCACTGTTAGCTTAAAATTGGACATAGTGGGAATATTCACATAAAAAATTTTGGCAAATGCTCCAAATCAAGGGCCCTCCATCTTAGAGTCAGTTGTTAAACAACCGACAACAGACAATTACCTGTATATCATCAAATAATCCACAGGTTGCTTGTCTGTTTCAGAGTAAAAGTAATTAATTATTTACTTTCGCTCACTGACATGTCATTAACAGTAAATACAACATTGTTATTGTCCCCCAAATATTATTACTTCTTATATTCATTGTTTCTTTAAATGCTGTTCAAGGCCAACAAGGATAGCTGCAAAGTTTGAAAAGGTGAATTAGTCTCAGCTAATGAATTTCTAGATCATTTGCATAAGACTGGAATTCTAAAGTTATCAAACTGGTGACTCAATTTCAGAAAAGCATAACAGTAATGATGAAAGTGTAACAATTAGTTCTGTTCAAATGCATAGTATTTTAGTGAAATGTGGAAATTGAATTTGAATATTTTCTGACAAATATTCTCTGAGTAAAGTGTTTATTTACAAATAAAAACATAATTAAAATATTTTTAAAATAGACTGTTGGATAAGATACCTAGCCAACTCTCTCACTAAGCCTAGTCTACTATGGGTTCACATGAAAAAGTATCATGAAGACCTCTCATTTTCAAGTGAAGAACAATAACCTTTCTAGTAAACCAGTTTTATAGTTCACCAGAATAAGTGCATGCTAATGTTTTGAGAATGAAATTGATTAACCCAGTAAATCAATTTAAGCAGATGTGACTTAAACCAGAGGCATAGGGTTGTACTTCACATAGGCAAAAGAGGTACAAGGTCTGTTGTCACAGAGAGGCTTGTTAAACTAGCTACAAAATTAACAAAACATATTCACAGGGAAAGTAGAACGAGCTCTACAGAAAATTCCTTATCGAGTAGGACGGTTAGACATCATTTCATATTCATTACAAACAACACGGAGGAGCGCGTGCTATGGCACAAGGAAGTATACACTGGAGTCAGAAATGCGGTGAGCTGTGTACATCAGGAAAGGAGACCGCTGGACAAATAAAAACGTTACACCTGAATACCAGGCCTGTGATGCCTCCTGAGATGGTAGCAGCTACCACCCTGCTTCCTTATCTTGATTCATTCTTAAAAGAAATGCTTCAAATTATAAATATGGTTTAATTAATTCATCAGACTTTTGACAGGCACTGGTTTGGGTTGGAGTTACATCAGTGATGAGAGCAGGTAACAAAATATCCTCCCTTCTGGATGGTTTGTAGAAGGAAACAGCCAATAAACCAAATCAATGAGTTGATATCTGATAATAGATTTTTTGCCCTACATAGATGACAACTCCATATAGTTCAACTTAATATTTTAGAAGGTGGTAGTTAGTACTAAGATAAATAAAGCAGGACAGAGGGTGGGGGCATTTGGGGGTGGAGTGCAGGTGAGAGAAAGGGCAGTGGGAAATAAGCAGGCCTTCGCTGGGGCGACCTGCTCAGGGTGCTGTGCAGCGTAATTGGCAGAGACAGCAGGACTACACTGAGTTTTCAACAGGTGATCACAAGAGACTTTGAAAATACGGTCAAGACAAAAATACTTCTTCATAAAATTATAGCACCAGAAAAGATGGTTTATACTGACTTGTTTAAATGGTGTGTCTCGAAGACATATCCATCACCACAAATAGACACAGAATGGCACCATTTTAATGCTGAGGTTGGTATGAGAATTTCTTAAGTAGACCAAGCAACAGGACAAGTAACTCGACTACCAAGGGTTTAGTTTTTCTCTGATGCTTGGCAGAGGAAAAAACTGGGCTTGTTTTTAAGTAAAATCCAAATCCTGCAAACAAAATATGGGTTATTTTTTCAAAGCTGATTGCTACCTAAAGAGTGCATTGGAAAATAATTGGCCATATCTCCCAGTTGAAGCTTCCATAGTGGGTGGGTGTTAACTTGACATCTTTTAGAATGCTGTAGGTAGATTTCAGTGAAATTTTTCTTCACAATTTTGAATCCATGTGTCCTCTGAATAACTACAACTATCTGAGTATCACTGCCAAAAGACATTTGCTGCCATTTCAAAGAGATATAATTATGACAAAAGAATTCCTAACTTGGAAGAAATAATGACAAAGAACTGGAATCTAGTGCAAGGAAAATACAATCTAAGGCTGCAGATTTCAAATTTAACATAGACATCAAGCATTACAATAGATATTGTCTCACAGATATAATATGGGGAGTTCAATGTAGTACTTAAGTTTAAGTCTTAGGAAGCAAAGTTTGCCTCTTAACCAGCTACATGGGCTTAGGCAAGTACCTAACCTTTGCATGCCTCAATTTTCATCTAAGCACAATCATATTAACAACAGCCTCATAGCATTAATGTGACTCTCACACCGGTTAATAACATATGTGTAAAACTTGAATGGTGCCGAGCATATGACAAAGGCTCAGTAACTAATGAGAGCTTGATAACTGCTGTGATGACTTGATAGATTTGAACACATAAAAACCAGTGAGGTGTACTAAGTATACACAAAGCTGTGTTCCAGTTTGAAGTCCACAGGCTTCACTCCATCAATATATCACTCATTCTACAGCCTAATGCAATCATCTGAGCCTAAATGAAAGAAGGGGTCAAGGGAAATACTGTTACATAAAAATAAATCACAGTGCTTGAAAACAGTTTCCTCTATTCCTTGCATGTCGCCTTTCACTCTCCTGTACATGTCTCACTTGCTTTAATAAGAAAGCCACTTTGTCGTCTCCTTGAATGTTTACAAATCCCAACTTGTGAGTCTAAATTTAGAAACTGTTACATTAAGTACTCAGATCTTTAAAGCTTTATGGGATTTCAAAAAAGTCTTCCTTACAAAGCACTCTGGTTTAAATGGCCCCCCTGCCCCTACCGTTCGTACATTTCCTTTAGGGAAGGCCCTACATCTTACTACTATCCATCAGAAATTACATTTAAGAAAAGTCATGGAAGTGGGGCCTTCATGAACAGTACTGGGGATCTTATCAAAGACCTGGAGGACTAAGTTTGTATTTTCTGCCCTTTCTCTCTTGTGAGAACACAGATTTTGCCCCCCTCGAGAGCATGCAGTAACAAGGCACTGTCTAGGAAGCAGAGCGCAGGCCTTACCACACAAAAATCCTACCGTGCCTTAGTCTTGAATTTACACTCCAGAACTATGGGAAATAACGTTCTCTTGCTTACAAATTACTGAGTATCTGGTATTTTGGTATTCCAGAAAAATGACTTTTTTTTTTTTTTTTTTTTTTGCGGTACTGGGGATCGAACTCAGGACCCTGCGCTTGCTAGGCAAGCGCTTATTCCACTGAGCTATATCCCCAGCCCGAGCAAAATGAACCAAGACAGAAAGACATGCAAATCCATTACAGTCTGGTGTTATTTTCCAGTAGCCACATTTTTGTAAGACATTTTGCTTTAATTGACAAAACTTTAGGCACAGAATGCAGTGAGGTGTAGGATAGGGAATCAAGCAATTCGAGTAATCTTGCATTTTGGATATTGAACTTTAGAACTCACTGGATTTCAGCAAATCATAGAAGGCCTTAGAGCTTCCCTTTCTATATTGAGAAAACCAAAAATGTCAATTGGAAAAATAAACGTAAAAATATTTTACAAACTAAAAATAGTATGCAATGATTCAGGACATACCTAGGGTTTGTGAGAGCCATACATCTGTTGGGCCTCTCTGTAAGAGAAGAACACCTTGAATTTATATCACCTTGTTTTGTGAAAATTCTGTATCATTTCTAATTCTTTTTTGTTATTTTTTATTCTCTTTAAAATAAAAAAAAGAAAAACACCAAGTTATGAATATAAAGCTAGATAAAGGACCATGTATTAATTCAGAATGAAGAAACAAGCCAGCAAATTATAAACATTGAGATACAGACAAGCACCATAGACATCATGAAACCCAAAATTACAATGTGTATTTTCAGTGGCACAATGTAATTACCAAAAGTCCACAGTTGACATTAAACTTTACTCTTAGGATCATACATTCTGTGCATTTAGACAAATGTATAATGACTATATCCAGTATTATAACATCATACAAAATAGTTTCATTGTCCTAAAAATCGTTCGCGCTGCAAATTTTTAACCGTTCTTTCTACCTTCTCAACCTCTGAAAACCACTGAACGTCTCACTATCTTCATAGTTTTGTCTTTTCCTGAATGTCATACACTTAAAAACAGGTATATGTAGCCATTTTAGCCTACCTTCTTTGACTCAGTAAGAAGATCTTAATGTGCCTCCATGTCTTTTCATGGCTCATTCTTTCTTCGTGCTAAATAATATTGGACTGTCTGGCAGTACCGCATTTCTTTATCCAGTTAGCCATTGATGGACACGTGGTTTGTTTCCAGGCTTGGGCTGTTATTGATGAAACTGTTATAAACATCTCTATGCAGATTTTTGTATGGACCTAGGTTTTCAACTCCTTGGATAGATACCAAAGAACATGAGTACTTGATTACATGGTTAACATAGTGTTCGTTTCATAAGAGTGTTCAAAACTCTCTTCCAAAGTGGCTATAGCAGTATAGCACCAGGAGTAATGAGAGAGGACAACACTGTCTTGTTCTTCATCTGAGTGGGAAAACTAACTTTTCACCATTATGTTAGCTTAAGATTTTTGTAGATATTATTTATCAACTTGAGGAAGTTCTCATCTATTTGTAAGTTATTGGGAGTTTTTATCACAAATAGGCCCTGGATTTTGTCAAGTGTATCTGCTCCATTTTAGATGAGACTCTGAATTTTCATTTTTACCTTGATGAGATGATAGATTACATTAATGGACTTCTGAACTATGAACCAGGAACTGGCCTTGTATTTTGGGGATAAATCCAGTTCATTATAGTTTATACCCAGTTTGTTATAGTCAGTTCATAATCAATTTTACACATTATTGGATTTGATTTGCTACTATTTGGTGGACGATTTTACCATCTATGCTCATGAAACACTGGTGATAGTTTTCTGCAGTTAACTGTTATCAGGCTTGGTACTAGGATAAGGTAGCCAAATAACTGTCATTTCTATCATCTGAATGTGATTGCACAAAAATACTCTTAATATCTTCCTTGAATGTTTGACAGAATTCACATACTAGTGAAACCATCTAGGCCGGCTATTTTCTGATTTGGCATGTTATTATTCACTGTTTCTTCAGTAATATTATTAACTCTCTTCTTGAGTAAGATTTGCTTTCGTCTCACAGACCCCTCTACACCTGTTCCAGTAGCATACCCTCTCTTTGCTCCCCTCTATCCTAGGGCTCAGCATTCCTACCTTAGTCACTGCCCCCTGAATGATTCTCTGACCTACGCTTTCCTGAGTGTCCTGACCTGAGGAGGCCCTCTCCTAGGAGTATCAGTCTCTGGGCTCTGGGCATTTGGCGCTGAGTGGTAGGCTGGGCACTGATCGACAGCCTGGAGCTGCTGCACCAGGCTTTTCCCTCAGGGAGATTTGAACTTTTTCCAGTATATTGTGCTGGCAAAACCTGGACTTTAAGCAGCCTTGCTTCTTATTCTATACACCCCTGTTAGTGAATTTCATCAGATGGGTTTCTCCTTTGTGTTGCCTTCTCTTGCTGGGACACCCTGTATCTGAGTATCTGTGGACCCTGGAGAATCTTTTGTGCATGTCCCGCATGATGCTGCCTTTCACCCACCATAATATTCATTCTCTCTCTCTCTCACTCTCTCTCTCTGTCTCTCTCTCTGTCTCTCTCTGTCTCTCTGTCTCTCTCTGTCTGTCTCTCCTCTCAGGCTTTCAGCAGTCCACCAGATGGTGAAATTCACAAGGCTTTTCAGCAGTCTTCTCCCCACCCCCACTTCTGTCTTAGGCAAGACAGGCCAACTTTTAATATTTTTACCACTTTTGTGGCTGAGTTCATAGCTAGATGGCTTCATGAGAAGACTGGGCCTATCTGAAGGAAGCAGGCCCTGGGAACATGGCTTGAATATGGTACGTCTGGCCCCCTACCTTGCTGGTTTTCTTTGCTTCCTGGCTGTCACAGCAGCTTTCTTCTGTCAGGTCCCTCGCCCGTGACATTTCTGCCTCACCATAGGCCTAAAAGCGACAGACCCGGATGACCATGGACTGAAACCATGAGCAAAAATAACCCTTTCTCCCTTTAAGTTGTCATTTGCAGGTATTTTTTTCACAGAGATAAAAAGCTAACACAGCTGTTCAGTCTGTCTAGCTTTTCACTTGTTACAGCAGAATGGCAACTCAAAATTCCTCTCATGTGGAACCAGAAACCAGAAGTAATGTGGTATTTTCTGCTAATTTACTGCCTGGCATGCTATTATTATAGATTTTCCCTACATTTTTAGAAAACTCTAAACACGCTTTTAAATGATAATGCTTTTAATAATGTAATTTTTATACAGAGTATAGAACGATGATTCATACGTTCTCCTAATATGCTTGGCTGCATTAAAGTTTCTTTTACCTTCAAAAGTTGTTTGGGCAACAATATTCTATACTTTTTTTTTTGAGTTTTTGTCATGTTTGGGAAAATTATCTAGGGAATTCCCTAGTGTCAGATCATTTCATGTTTTCCTCTTCAGAGATTAACCTAATATATTCTTTGATTTAGTGACACTATTTAATCAATTTGTTTTAGAATTAGGTCATTTTCATCAATTTTAGTGGTATGATATCAAATCAGTAAGAAGCCAAAATATTTTCATAATACATCTACATAATTAATTCTTCTTCATTACTTGGGTCATTAAACAAATCCAAAAGCCAAATTTATTGCTTCCACTAAAATTTTGTGTCACAAATTATTTCTTACAGTGGGACGACTAGAAGTAATTTAATTATGAAAGAATAACACTGCAACCCACATAAATATGTTACACAAACTCAAATTAAATGTATGATCGACGAATCTCCTCAGTGGATTTTGAAAATGTCCTTGGCAACTCCACTGCTACCTGACATGGAAAGCACGACAGAAGGAAATCTGGAGTAGAAAGTGAAGTACTTTTAACCCACTGTAATTAAATTTCTTATTTTTCAAAAGTTGCCAAAGCTTTTGACTCTGCAAACATGTGTTTGATGCTCTCCTAGAATCATGGAACACTCCCACGAAGATGAAGTTTAAATTTCATTACCTCCACAGCAAATCTACCTCTGCGGATGTAACTCACATCACCACTAGAAAAATATCTCTCTTACAGTTCTGAGCAGGTTTAGAAGCAAACAGTACACATTAAATTCTGGATAAATGTTTAGTGAATGAATATAATACTTGTGATTAAAACAGTCAGTGGGAACTCAATTAGCCTTGTGGTAAAAAAATATAGAAAAATTTTAAATATAAGGTGAAACAATACAGTGTCATGACTGTGTGGTATTAAGTCCAATGGGCTTTGGAGCCAGTTTTCCTGGCTATGTCATTTTCTGTTTCTCAGTTTTCTCTTTTGAAAATGGGAATCGTATACCAAAAATACTAGTAATCTTCCTCTTAGGTGTGTGAAAATTAAAGCCATCAATATACACAAAAGTTTAATGTTTACTATGTGTTAAAGAGTCTCAGCACACAGTAAACACTTATAAAGTACTGTATAATGCCTTTGTATTTAAAATAAAAACCTACGCCCCTTCTTTCCCAAAAAGTTTTAAGGTAGCACAAACAAAATACAATTCCAAAGGTTAAACTACAATGAATATCTAGGATAGTTGCAATGATGTGTGAACTAAAGAAAGAAAAATAATAAAAGCCAGGGGTTAAAGCAATATATAAAAAGATCCCATGAGAGACCCTTTCTTTTTTGCAAAGATAGGGAACATACTTGCTTCAGTGCATCTGGTAAAGCAGGCCTGCTCAGATGAAGGTCACCACTGGGATACTGCTTCGGTTGTCTTTCCTCAATTGTTCTTGCAATTTGGAAACAGATACTGGAAAAAATATTGGTACTTAAGGGTCAAACCCCTCTCCATCTTTCTCATCTACTTCAGGTCTTACATCACAAGGATACATTTGAATTAGTCAAATAGGCACTGGCAGTAACTGAAGAGCCTATGCTGAAATGAAAGGAACTTTACCTCTGTTGCTACTTCTGAGTCTGTGGACAAACCAAAGGGAAGGTGTATGAACAGGCAACCAAACTTAACAACTCTCAAAACAGTGCTTTGCAAAATAAGGAAGAGAAACTATTAAAGCCATTATGTAGGACCTGCTAGTAAGGACAAAGGGTTTTACACTTTTATAAAAACTGCAGATCTTCATTGTGCTAAGTGAAAGGATCTTCAAAATTGTAACATTTACTCTCAGAACTGTAGTACTCTGATCTAAGAAAGAAATTGAGGCAATTCTTAAATTACCATTTCATTATTGTCAATTTGAATCCTCTTGAGAGGAAACCTGTAAGTTGTCCAAAAATGTTAGTGCCTCCTCCAAGATAAGACACTTCTGAGTACCACTTCAAACTTGATGGTCTCCAGCAGAGCTTGTAAAGAATATTTAACTTTCATATGAATTACTATTTCAGTTAAAACTGTTTGTCTGGGGGCTGGGGATGTGGCCTTGTGGTAGAGCTCTTGCCTTGCAAGCACAAGACTGTGGGTTTAATCCCTAGCACCACAAAAAATAAAAACTAAGAAAACTGTTCATATGAATTTATGATATTTGGAAGCATATAGATTTGATAAGCATTAATTAGCTAAAGAAAGAATATGAGCCATTCTTCTGGTAAGCAATCAGTTAAAATAGTTACATCACGTATGGCTCTGATTTAATACTGTCACATAGCTGGAATGGAAGCTAAACTGCCAATTCTGTAATATTTGGTTGTTTCTGTGAGTGTACTGAGAAGATATATTTTTTTTTAATTCTTAAGGTAGTGTTTATGTCCCAACACTAAAGAAAAGTTCAATATGGAATAAAATAATTAGTGGATTTCTTTGGAATTAATAACAATCATAATCATTTTGATTTTTATCAGCACAAATATATCTTTGGCATACTTGGCCTTTTTTGAAATTTTAGGTTGTGGTAAACTACACAGCATAAAAATTTCCCTCTTAATATTTTTAAGCATACAATTCAATGCCATTGCTTATACTCATAGCATTGTCCACACACCATCACTATTTCCTAAATTTTTCATTGCCCCCAAAGAAACTATCACCATTGAGCAATAACATTTCATTCAGAACTTCTAATCTAATTTTAACCTCTATGATTTTGTCTGTTCTACAAATTTCACACAATAGCAGTCACACATTTGTCCTTTTTTGTGTGGCTTATTTCACTTGGTGTAACGTTGTCAAGTTTTGTTTATGTTGTAACATTCATACATATAAGCTTTATTTCTTATTATGTGTAATATTCCATTCTATGCATATACTATATTTTGTTTACTTATTCATCTGTTGAACATTTGGAATTTTCTATTTCTTAGCTAGTGTGAATAAGGCCGCAGGGAACATTGATGTATAACACACAACGAAACTGTTTTCAATTTTTTGGGCCTTATACCTAGGGGTGGAATTGTTGGATCATATTATAATTTTATGTTTAACTTTTGAAGAGCCACAAAACTGTTTTTCATGGTAACTATAACATTTTACAATCCCATTAACTGTGTAAGAGTTCCAATGTCTCTAACTGTGGCAACACTTACTTTATGAATATTTTAAAAAATTATTATAGCTATTCTAGTAGGAAGGATCTGATTTCATTATGAATTTGATTTGCATTTTCATAGTGATGAGTGATGGTGGGTATAGTTTTGTGTTTATTGGTCATTAGTCTATCTTCTTTGGGTAAATGCCTATTCATGCCAGTTGTCTACTTTAAAATTTAATTGTCCCTTTATCGTTCGAATTTAGGAGTTCTTCACATATTCTGAAATGTTCACCTCTTATCATATTTATGATTTGCAGTTAATTTTCTCCCATTCTGCAGATTGTCTTTTCATTTTCTTGATAGTGAAATTTTGCCTTTTTAAGAATATTTAAATTGTTTTCTTTGAGATAAAAAGGGAATCAGAAGTATTTAAAATACTAATTACAGCAGTAATTGAAAATATTATCCAGCAAATGGGTTTTCCTCTCAACTGATTCACTATTCTTAATGGAGAATAGATTAATTAACCTTGCTTTTTTATGTGTAAGTGAACACTTGTTTTAATTAAAGTATGTCTACAATAGAGTTTCGTGATTTAAATGGGTGAAACGAGAGAGGAAATGAGCATTTGTTTCATTTATAGAGCAATTTTCTCACCTTATCCCAAGAAATACTATTGAAGTTTGGTGCTATTGATTAGAAGATGGTCTATTATACCAGGGGAAGAATTTGTATTAGTTTATTGGAAAGATGATATGTTATATGGGCAAGTTCAAAGAAATATGGATAGGTTTGGAATTATTGTACAAAAAAGAAAGAAAATAATTGAAGAATATTCTCACTCTAGAGATCACATAAATTAGATGAACAAAGAACACATAGTTTATCCAAATGCACAGAGCGCATAACAGACCAAGACGGGCAAATTCTGATTCTGATTTCCTTGCTATGAAACATCCTTCTCATATTAATTGTGTTATGAATGAAAACTACCCCACACACATGCAATTCATAGAATTATCAATAGAGCAAACTTCCTCTCAGGATAAGGGCAAGAGAGGAGTTAAAGGTTTAATAATCAAGGAAGAGGCTACTGATTGTAGACAAAGGGATTCCACTGAGCCTGTGTGCTGAAGAGCTTCATCTTTTTTAGAAAATCTTTAGTAGAATAGTTTTGCAAGCATAAAAAAGAATTAATTTTGCAGCATAAATTGCATTAAGAAAATAGGCTTACAAAAGGAAGAACTCATGAATTATGAAATTTTTCATATTATTCTAAAATCAAGATCTCTTCTCAGTGAGTAGTGAGAAGGCAGAAATGTACCCAGAATTTGACAGAATCATGGGATCCCAGAGCTTTCAATCACTCCAAAATTCAAGGTACACCTCAAAAACTGCACAGAACAGTGGTATCTTAATAGCATTGTCATTTGAAAAACAAATGCTGTAGAACCTGACAATTTGCCATGACATTTAAAATTGGAGAAGTGATTTCAAGGGAAAAACCTTCAAATGTTCTTTTCTGTATAAAATAAGACAAAAATTCATCTGAAATAATTTTCTGAAAAATATGAGGCATATCTTTAATAACACTTCAGTTAAAGGTAGGCTAAGAAATCGTAACTAAAACCTTATTCTTCAGAGGTCCTGGGGGCAAAAGCAGCATTCACTTGCAGGCAAATGTACTTAGGATAACAATGCTTTACATGGTTAAATATTGTACCTAGCCCAAGTCAGGAGTCCAATGTTATCCTTACCATCAGGGTCTGCTAAGTCAGTCAAAGTCTGTATCCTCTCTTTTATAACAAATCCCAATATGTTCTAGAATTTATGAACTGTCAAGTCTGGCTCTGCGAGAGGGAGACTTGACACACTTTCACACATTTGCAGTTACCAATAAAATCTAGGCTACACTTAGCAACCACATAAATGCTATGTATAGTGGAATGACAGCTGGTGGTCAACTTATATCCCCCAGCTAAACTCAGTGCTAGATGCAGGAGGCCCAGCTGCAGATTGGTGCCAGCAGAGTAAGAGGCAGAACTGGAGAAGAAGGAAAGAGGCTGTTGGGAGCAGAGAAAGGCTATTGGGAGCTGGTGGAAGCTGTAAGGAGCTGTTAGTTCTGTTGGAGGAGCTTCTCATGCTGGCTTTCCTGATGAACTTGGCTGTTTTCATCCTCCGAGGAGCTCGGGAACTCGTTGGCACTAAGAATGGCCTTGGTTCACTTTGGGGAAGCTCTGGTCCTCACTTTGAGCATCTCTTCCTGGCTCCAGTGCAGATCCCTCAGCCTGCTAGCACAGATCCTTCATCTTGCTGGCACAGACTTCCTAGATTCTACCACTGACCTTTGGGCCTTCCCCGTGCAGATCTGTGAAACAGGCCTTCATGAGACATTGTCGTGGACTCTGGGCCTCCGGTTGGATTCATGGGAGGCACTGTTATGAGCTCTAGGTCTTCAGCCTGACTCACGTAGGACATTGCCATGGGAACCAGGCCCTCAGCTGGATTCCTTGGTCTTAGTGTGTGGACGGACTTCCTGTACTCTTTTGTATGTCATTCTTTGGGTGACTATCATAAATAATCATATAGAATATGTGTCCTGTATTATATTGTTCCCCTTGCAAAATATCCTCCAAACCAACACACTATGCCTGTATGTGTACGTGTGTGCATGTGTGTATATAGCTAGGCACTCCCATTCTACACAACAGCAGTATGTGTGTACCCCATCGTACACCGCGTGCTTCCAGAATTGTGTATCAATAATGTTATTGCTCTGAGAAGATAGGGAAAGACCACGTTTATGAGGGCGCCTCTTAAGCCCTCCCCAGCCACCCACCTTGGAAAGTGTAGAGCTAATCACGAGGCAAGCAACCAATTTTCTTTTCATTAATACAGTTGTATCATGTAACATTGGTAATCCCTGTGGGGAGTTGGTACCTGTGCTTAATATACCTTCATTCCTGTTCCTTTCCCTGCTCCTCTCTTCCGTCCATTTCTTGATGCCCATCCCTTTATTTTGTACAAGTTTGCAGTACACAGTGTGTACATCCCTGTGCGGTGTTGGTACTTGTATGTGGACATCTTACCTTCCTTTCTCATCCCTTGTCCCTGCCAGCCTTCCTCTCTCCATCTCTTGATTCTCTTCCTATTTGAGAAAAGTCTGTCTCCCTACTTCCTAGCATTTATCTTTTGTCTTATTCTTAATTTATACTTTGGGTTTCTCATATAAGAGAAACCATGTGATATTTAAGCCTGTGTGTCTGATGTATTTCACTTAACATTATGGTCTTAAAGTGGATATGTTTTCCTACAAATGACTCAAGTTTACCTTTTTTGTGGCACAGTAGTACTCCATTGTGTGTAAGTATCTCATTTGCTTTATGCCTTCTTCTGTTGATGGACATAGGAGCCTGCTTCCAAAATTTAGCGATTATGAGTGGTGCTGCTATAAGCACGGGTATGTGTGGATCTGCAAATTTTTAGAAAAACTGAGCCCCACACTTTTCTTACATGGATTTGAGAGAGTCAGGACGAAGTGAAGACCACTCCTAGATGTGGAGAACCGTGTCTGTGGTGTCTGTCATAGGCTGAAGGCAATTTAAAGGCCAGGTTTCCGAGACAGTTTCCGAAGTACACATTACTGTCTCCACCACTTCCCTCTGTGTCCTTCCGCAGAGTTTGACAAACTTATGTTAAGTGTTGCTTTCTGGCCTACAGCAGAATGCAAGCTCTATGTGGGCAGAAGTGTTTGGTTTATTAATTGTTGTATTTATATTTAAAACAGGAGACACATTAGGCAATTAGTAAATATTTGATGAATAACGAATGGGTTCATTGTGTCACTGGAAAATTAGTTCTGATGGCCATTTTTAGGCATATCCCACTTGACTCATATTTGAGGGAAATAATATCCCTAAGATCAGAGGATGGGATCCGTACTGCTGGGGAAATATTCTCAAGGAGAAATTCAGTCTGGAAAGAAGGAACTGTGGCTCATTGACACAGCCACCCTGCCGTCAGCGGACAGTCTTCTTCTGTGTCTTGTCTGGAGGAATCTGGCTTTGAGTTGTTAAGGCCACCTTGTGTCTGGAAACAAGGCAAGGGCAGCCAATGAGGACGTCATCACAGCTGTATTACGTAAGCACTGTTGAACCAAAACAGGGAAATGAGTAACGACGTTTTAACTTCTGTTCCTATAGAACGCAGGAGGCTGTAGATCAAACTCCAGTCCTCATCTAGGTCCCAGGCAGAAGAGAGGAGCGCCGTCCTAGGCCTTCCATATTTCCCTTCTCCCTTCCCTGCAAACAATCCTTCACGTTTCGAAGAGAAGGTTGATGCTGAGATAAGGTTAATAGCTTACTTCAGGCAGCGGGGCTAGAGAGTGACGGAGCCTGCAGTCCAGCCTGGGTCTGTTTCATGCCAGCATTACCTTTTGCTACTCCAGGACTCAACATCTCCTGCGTAACTCCCAAATCTTACACTCTTAACGCTTTGACCCTGTATTGCACCGATAATACCAACATCATTGCTTCCGCACGCGAGTGTGCTGTCTGAATTATCCCTTTGTATTTGTGCGAGCGACATAAACGCGAACCTCTGCAGTGAGGAAAATGCCTGTTTAAGATATTAAAAAACAAAAATAGTTCAAAGAAAGTTCAAACAAAAATAGTTCAAAGACGTTCCTGATACTGTCAAACTTAATTGGGAGTGGTAACTTTATTAACGAACTGTTCCTTTTTCTTGTGTAGATCTAAAAGGTTTTCTTTAAGATTAGCTCTAGAAAAAATCCACAATAGTGTTTTTAATGAATCCTTAAATGCCTTTTCTAGACTGTGGAAAGTATCTTCTGTGTTCCTCAAAGAATCATTCCAGGCAAAATAATATACTTTGGAGATATGTGCTTCTTCAAATGGCTGTATTCCAGGGATGTACTGATTAGTACAAGTATACAAATTGTTAAAACAAAGAGGACTGTTTATAATTTTCCTGTGTTTCACAATTGATGTACTTTTTTGATCCAGCCAGTCCCTTCCTTTTGACTGAGTCTGACCCTCTATTTTCAAACCCTCTATTTTGTATTTTAAGGATATTGCAGGACAAGGCCATTGAGTATGTAAGAATAATGAGATGGCCTGAGTAATTTTGGGCTCTGGGACAAAAATTAAGGTCTAAGGAAGCTGAAAAAGGATCATATAATTGATATGAAGACTCCCACTACCCATCTATCTGACTCTGTTTCTCACAATCCAATGACCATGGGCATGAATTTGGGGGTGGGAGTTGGTGGATGTATTTATTGAAGACACACTGTGCACAGAATGCTGTATCAGAAAACATTTTACATAAGCTAACTTATTACAATAGCTCTGTGAATCAGTTGTTTTTATCCACATGTTATCATTGAGGTTTCCTCAAGTGAGAGATTAAACAGTTTGCCTACTATCACACTACTAGAATTTGGCAGAGGTAAGATATGAACCCTGCCATATCGGGAACTATGGTCATGCTTTTTATTTCCATAGGGAAAGACAACATTTTAACTAATTAAATCTTTTACTTTTATAATAGTAACAATGTTGAACAGGTGCCTTCTGAATATAACACTCTGTGTTATAGAAAACATAACTAAAATCATTTTAAATCTTATTCTTTCTGTTTTGTTTGTCCCTTTTTGTACATGTATCAAGTTGTTTTCCTGTTGCAGAATGAATTGGCCATAGAAAACTGTGTATAAAATGAATATGCAAAGTTTAGAGAATCACAACATGGGCACAATGATAAACAATATGCCGAGACTAGGAAGAAGAACCTGCCCTGCACCTCTGGAGTCTTTTGGAAACCCTTCTATGATTGCAATCTTCTCTTTTCTTTATAGAGGTTACCCCTCTCTTCTACACCAGTCATTTATTTGAGTTTATTTATTCTTCTCTTCTACACCAGTCATTTATTTGAGTTTATTTATTCTTTTGGCACCCATGTAACTATCCCTAAACATATTTTATCCCCTTTTGGAAAAAAAAAAAAACTAATCACAAGAATAAATCTGGCTTTATTGGAAAAATCAATAAAGCCACAATTAGACCAAGGTTCCAAAGAGAAGATACACTAAATAGAGTTTCTGGGGCATAGCATGACTTCAGCTCCCCCAAAAGTTTACAGGAGCCCCAGGGGAAATTAGTAGGCAAGGTGACAGATGAATGCGGAGAACACAGAGTTCCTTACAGTTGGACATCTGGCAGAGCTGAAGTGTAACCAACAACAGGACAAGTGGAAAAATTTAGCTCTGGATTTTCTACTCCAAGCCCACCATGGCCTACCAATAGCTTTCAGGAGCATATTTAAGAAAATGTTTGTGTTAAACAATGACTCAAGTAGCAGCTTGGAAGAGAAAGCTGAGATTTCGTTACCACGTGGGGTGGACAAGGCAAGCACAGAATAAGTACACAAGTATCAAGGTATATATTGCAGTTGCTGCCTTCCACAGGGGAGACAGAGTTTGGAGTTTCAATATGCCAGTTAGGAGGGCCTAGTAAATGCTGATGGCCTACAGTAACTGCATTCTAAGAATACATACTACGACACTTGCAGTGAGGTTAAGAGCAAACCTTAAATAGGCTTTCTAAACAAAGCCTAAGGTCAAGTCCCATATTTTCAGTTTAGAGTTATAGGGCAAAGCCCAACTCTAGTCAGAAGAAGATTAAAAAAATTAAGTGCTTTATAACATATCATTACTCTAATTTATATATGTCAGAAATATACCTAAACATGTGAATAAGTATAAATATATGATACACAGACCAAAGAAAAATCAATCAGGAGAGAAACCCATAGAGTAAAGTAGGGATTATGAAAAGCAGACTTACAGTAAACACAGTGGGAGAAGAATGGAGAGGTCAAGAAACTGCTCAAAGAATGAAAGGAAAATTACAGAGCTGAAAAATACGTACTCAGTTTACTGTGCAAGACTAATTGTAGATAAGACACAGTGGAAGAAAAGATCAGTGAATTGGAGTGCTGGCCAGAAGAGAGCATCCAAACCAACTGGCATAACCTCTCTGGAAAATGTGTGATGAAGTGTCTTTAAACTATTCATACTTGGGCTGGGGATGTAGCTCAGTGGTGGAGTGCCTGCCTGGTGAGTGCAAGGCCCTGAGTTCAATTCCAGTACCCAAAAAATAAAATAAGCTACTCATACTAAATTTAACATAGCTCTAAAATAACATTGTGAACAAAAGAACTTATCCAAACTGAACTGCAAAGAGGAAAATAAAGAGAACCTCAGAGACATGTGAGAAAAAAAAAAAAACACAGCCACATGAAATATTTGATATTAGAGTCTCAGTTAAGATGAGTGGATTGAGAATGAGGCAGGGAAATATTTGGAGAAAACTGAAAATATTCTAATATTTGATCAAGAAGAGCAAACATTCAAACAAGAAGTTTAGCAAGTGTCAAGAAGGTATTTATCCATTTGTAGAAGACTTCTACAACTTTTATACAAAGTCTTATACAAAACATATGGACTATTACATTATCTAATATCCTTATCACATTGAACTACGAAAGATGCCACCAAGAAAAGATGAATGTATATTTCTACTTGTCAGATTAAAGGGATTTCCAACTCAAATCATTTCATATTTTTTGCTTTGTCATCAAACTTGGAGCTGTGTATAATGGACTACTTCCATCAGCTAACTTACGGCCATCCATTCCCTTCTGAAAGCTTTCTTTCTAATTTTCTGGCTCACACATACCCCATATTTCATGCATATATTATATTCTAGAGAATCCACTGAAGGTAGTTTTCAAAGTTAACCAGAAAGGGGTAGGAATTTGGTCCTTAATCTTCCTCACTATGTGACTTGACCCCACTGCACCTAAATTTCTTAATCTGTGAAATGAAGGTAATAAAAATATTCCTATTACCTATCTCATGGTATTGGTGGAAGAGTAAATTACAATATACACATAGAATTTATACATCCTGATACAGAAAAGGATTTCAACTGATGCAAGTTATGGTTATTATTCGGTTATTTAAGTATTGCTTGGGGACAGCTGACATAACATAAAATGTAAATTGACAGTAATATAGTTAATTCTAGTACAAAAGGTATATTTATCTAAAGATTCAAAAGTATGGAGAATTATGAAATTAGTAAAAAATTCCTAATCCTTGTCTTTACAATGAATACTGTACCAGAATAGATGATGGCCTGAAAAGGCCCACTAATTTCAGGATAATAGGAACAGCACATATATACTGGGCATAGCATTTCCTCCTAGAATAATTGATAAATTAATCCACAGATATCTTCGTCTTCAACTCCTTCATTTTCCTTCTAGTAATTATGCCAACTTTGTGTACAAGGGATCATCACCATATACGGTGAATGTTTAAATTAAAAAATTATTACTGTAAAAGACACATTGTCATTAATGCTCTGAAAATTCTCCTCCTTGCTTTCAATACACCTGTTCTATGGTTCTTGTCACTTTCTGTACCGTTTCCAGAAGTCTTTCATGTCCCTATAGGGTGTGATCAAAACACAGTGCGTGCCGCTGCTGAGCGCCAGCCAATAATGGTAAGAGGAGCCTGGTAAAACCAGTATGGTTTCTCCTCATTCACTTTATTCAACAGATTTCACATCATGCAACTTCTGCCACCTCTTCAAAGTCAAAGTCATCACGAAATGATCACTGCTTTAAATGGATCCGGGACATCAAGACAGCCACGACAGTGCAACTAAAGGTACAAGAAGACTTTGAAAACCCTTCCAGAAAGTTGTAAAGATGATAAGATAAATATGTTTGAAGGTGGGGGGTATTTTAAGAGCTGTGAGTGGCAGAGTGTTTTTTAGTGTAATAACTTTTTAAAAATTTAAATATTCACTGTATATTTTCATCACACCTTGTATTTTTAAGGCAATGGATCTTCATACTTTATAATTGTTTTAGGGGCTGGGGATATAGCTCAGTGGAATAAGCGCTTGCCTAGCAAGCGCAGGGTCCTGAGTTTGATCCCCAGTACCGCAAAAAAAAAAAAAAAAAAAATTGTTTTAGTTCCTGGAATTCCACATTAGAGTTCTTAAGGACCCTAAATCTCTGTTTTCCAAATTACTGATTTTAATGAAGGCTAAATTTGAGCACTTATAAAATGGGAATAGTGGTATCTTCCATGCCTATATTGAAAGTTATTATGAAAATTTAAATGAAATATTTTAGGAAATTATATGAAAATAGAACAAAATAATTTCCACCACTTTTATTTGTAGCATTTGTTTTCATCGGCAAAATCCTGATATTGATCTTCTTATCCAGTGAGAGAATCTATACAATATAAAATATGTACTTGGTTTTATTTTTAGACTAAGAAAACCAGGAAAACAAACCTATCATGTAATATCTTTTCTTTGTGCTTTTTAAAAAATAATATGAACTTGAACCAAATACTAGTTGAAGTCTGGCTGTGAAGAAGAATGTATACAATTAAAAGTATTTGACCAATCACTAAAGTGGAAATGTAACTTTTCTGATGCCCAGGAAAACTGATGCTAAATAATAACAGGTCTGTGGTGATAAAAAGAAACAGAGGAGACAACAGTGACCTAACTGTGCTTGTGGTTCTCTTTCCTAACATGAACGAATGATTTCTCTGTCCATAGTCTTTGTCCACAGTCTTTCAGTCTGTCCTTCCGAAAGCCTCTTACACCCGCCGAACAGCTCTGTGTGATGCTAGTAGAAATGAAGTCCCTTACTCTCACACATGGGCATCATCTGCACCTCTGTTTACAACGGAAAGGTAAATTTTTTCTGAGTATGAACTGCTTTAATTTATTTATTAGGTTTTAGAGCTGCCCTTTATGATTCTTCTTTTATAGTTCATAGCAAGATGTATTTTTTTAAAAAGAATAAGAAATTATGTTGGTACCCGCTATCTGGGTACCTATGAACTCCCAAATTGATATCTCTAGCTCAGATCACACTTACAAGAGCCAACCTCCCAGCACTGTTTCAAAGTTAGTACATGGAGGGTTTCTTTTTAACTCATCATATCTTCCGTCCATCCAAGTAGGCTCTCTTTCCAATTTCATGGCTTGGAATATTGTCAGTATTCCTGCTTTAGAATTCTTTTAATGGAACAATTGCAAGTGCCTCTTAATGGATATTCCTTTCTCCTCTTACCATTATTTTTAAGACCCTCCATGACTTCTGAAGCTTTTAACAACAACGACAAAAATCTAGTCTTCTTAGTGTGCTATGCAAAGCTCAGAGTCTGCTTCCCATCAACTTCCCCATCATAAATTCATACACATCCTTTATGCTTCAGTCAGGGTAAACTATTAAAGTCCTCCCCAAAGCATACAGTTTATCTTTCCTTGTCTCTGCACGTGGCTTCACCACTGTCTAGAATGCCTTTCCCGGCTCTCACAACACCCATCCCATCGCCACCTACCCAACTCCTACTCATCCTTTGTGGTCCCACTGGAGTTTTAGTCCTCTGCGAGGCCTCCCTCATTTGCCAGAAAACCTCCTCCTTTGACTCAAGAGGATACCCCAAACATCCTCCTGTTATTGCTGCTAAACATTGTATTGCAGTACCTTTTTATATAGCTGCTTCTTTCTTCCAGACCTGGTGCTCCTCAGTGTGAGAAATGTGCACTATTTGCATTATTTTCTCAGTGCTTAGCGTTGCACATACTAAATCCCCAGGAAGCATTTGTAGTAACACATGCGTAAATGAAGTGCTTACAGGGTCTTGCATCAGAACATTCTAATTGCATTTCCTCTCATCCTCGCCGTACCTTTACCATGGAACTGATGAGTGAACAGTGGCAGTACCCAGCACATCTGACGGTCCGGGGACTGTGGATCCAGGCTGTGGCTGATGTGGCTCCTGAAGTGGTTTGCCATGCTCCAGTAACTGCCCTTTATTTCATATTTTATTTTGTGAAGGAGTCTGTATACAAGCTACAGGCAGGGTCGGTTCTATTATTTTTCACTTCTCACCTATGCGGAGCAGCCTGGACCCTGAGTGAAGGTTCTCTCCTCTTTGTAGGACTTGACATCACTGGACCGCTCTGCAGCTTCCCTACTCTCTGCTATCTATGAGAGCAAGCACGGTGCCGTCTTCCTCGTACCCCCACCATGAACCAAGTGCCTGGTGTTTAGTGGGTTTGGATGAAATGTTTTTATAAGAAAAGACAGAAAGAGGAGGAGGAAGGAGGCAGGGAAGGTAGAAAAGAAAGGAAAGGGAAAGACAGGAAAGGGTAGTGAGGAGAAGGAGAAGGAAGGGAAACGTGAGGATAGGGGAGGGGAAAGCCAGGGGAGGGGCAGGGAAGGAAAGAGGAAATACTATGCCTGCTTGCTCAGAAAGACTACCAAAAGAAAAGCAGTACCTTATTTACAAAATGCATTTAAAAGTTCCTTTCTGCCTTTCTTCTTCTTCCTCCCCCCACAAAATTCTATCCTTAACTGATAATGTGGAGGTCAGAATAGCCTTAAAATTAAGGAGCTGAGAATTATGAGAAGTCATCTTATTTCTCTTACTATTACTCTTCTTCACGCTTAAAAACTTTCATATTGAAATTATGTTTCAACAA
Organism: Dinomys branickii; assembly: GCA_004027595.1. NCBI lineage: Eukaryota > Metazoa > Chordata > Mammalia > Rodentia > Dinomyidae > Dinomys > Dinomys branickii. Next base: position 18,639 of record PVLD010016075.1, on the reverse strand, counting down.
TACTTTGAGACCACATTTTCCTTCCAGACACATTTGGCTACAACGTTTACATCCAAATTTTATATCCTAGAAAATTTTTCCTTCTTAGTGTTCTTATAACACTGTCTGACAATACATTTACTACACTGTAATCATCTTTTAATATATTAATTTCTTCCCCTGAGATAATGAGCCCCTTGAGAGCAGAACCACATAAGGTACCTCAAAATACTTATTTAAATCCATGTGAGTCATATATTTCATTTGATTTGGATACTGTGATAAAATTATTTTCTCATTTTACCTCTCCAACCCATTTCCTTCTGGACTGTAGCTTTCTTAAATTATTAGTTTAATAGACTATGACCACATGAGAAACAAAAATCCAAGAGTGAGTTGGAAGATATTTATGTTATAGCAGAATGATTCCAAACTTGTATGCCTGCTTTGAAATGCACAAAATTTTAAAACTATAGAACACACAAAATCTACTGTACAAGTTTTGATCAAGCAAGAATTCTCCATTTCAAAAGCCTTTATAGGGCTGCATGACTTAGAAATCAATTACCATGGTGCTTAGCTCAAGGAAGAACCTGGGACCTCAGTTATTAGAAACATAGCTATGGTGGTTAGCCATGGTAATTAGCTCAGAAAAGAACCGGGACCTCAGTTAGTACAAACACATACAGTTATGGGGAGGTTGCTGGGGCCATTGTGAAAGACAAGGTCTCTTCCTACAGGTGTTCTAAGAGAGTGGGACATATGTGTGAAACTCTTTGTCATGATATTATAAAGACGCTATGTCATAAACTACAGGCCAGGTCATAAACAATACTACAGGCCAGTAGTAAATAAGATAGAATATAATAATGATATTTTCCTAACCCTTAGTGTAGCCATGCATGATTTTTCAGTTTTAGAAAGCCTTGCATTCTATGTTAATTGGGCTGTTTAAGTTTCTGTGGCTATCACCTCAGGAGTTATGGCTAACAAAGTTATGGCTTTGTCAGGATCTACGAAAGAAACTAAACAGCATGAAATTCCATTAGCCAAAACTTTTGTTAGCTGCTAAATATTGTCTTACTCTATTTTTCTGATTACATTCTATTTATTATAAGTCTGAAAACTCACTAATTTCACTGTTATCCTTGCAATGAAATTTTGCAAACACTTTCTTATTGTCCAAGTCAAAACTAACAATTCACTTCTGCTCTCACTGAACTTGTCCATATCTCTATTATTAAACTTGTTCATGCTGAATTATTCATTTCACTGTCTCTTCAACCAAAACCTGAGCTCTCTGAGGGAAGTAGACCAGATTCCATGGCTCATTGTATACCCAGAAGCTAGAATATACCTGTTAACATGGTAAACACTTGATTTCCATTTGATAAATGAATGAATACAAGAATTCATGTAGATTTTAAAAGTAATTTATGTATGTTTGATTCATTGAATAATCATTCTTTTATTGGAATATGCATTATGTTTACTAATGTCCTAGCTTTTATTTTTGTTTTTTTGAGACAGGGTCTCACTTTACAGGTCAGACTGGACTTGAGCTCACTTTGTAGCCTAGGCTGGTCTTGAACTAACAATGATCCTCTTGCCTCAGCCTGAGTGCTGGGATTACAGGTTGTGCCACCACACCTGCCTTCTAATTGTTTTTATGGAAAAGTTTTCAAAATAAATAAATTTCCTGGCTAATTTTTTAAAGTAAATTTTTGAATTTCTATGGCACAGTTTAAACCATAATCCATCCACTAAGGCTTAAATTGAGAATGAAGTTTTTGCTAGAAAATTAAAATGATTAGCATTTATTAAGTACTATGGCTGGTATATGGCGGTATAAAGATGCAAGCAGACTTCTGGGAAGATGGAATAATGAGCACCAGAGAAATAGCTTTTCTGATATTTGGAATCCTGACTCTGGAATATAGCAACACGAGGGAGAGGAAGAACAGGGAAATGGGTCCCTGGACCAAGCAAAGATTTAAAGTGAGATTTAGAGCCTACAGGAAGAGTAAAGAGAGGGGCCACAATGCAGAAGAAAGGGGGGATAAACAGTTCTTTCTCCCTAAGCCCTGGGGCACAGCGTGGGAAGGGCAACTCAAACTTGTAAAGGAATAATGACTACTGGCAACCCCAGAATCCTGCATGGAGAAATGCACTAGTGGAATGCAACAGTGCACAGTGCAGACTGCAGTGACCGCTGAATTATTCTGGTTGAGATATTCCCCCAAGAGAGTGATTGGCCAGTAGCCATTTTGGAAAGAGGCCAACAATAAGTCAGAACTCAAAGCAGCTGGACATAGGCTCCCTCTAGTGGCGTTGGCGCAACCAAGTTCAAACAGGAGTTCAGGGAGCTAAATTTAAGCCAGCAAAAGGCACTCAAGAGCGTTACCGGCTGAAAAACTCGGGTCTAAGCCCCAAAGCGAAAAACCAGAAGCAGCCTGAACTTAAATGGAACAAAAGGCCCAGGTTCACCGGGATTTCCACCACTGCCACAATTCTACTGCGGGCTTGCTGAGGTCAGTCAGTGCAGATCTGGGCTCCGTCTCCCCCTCGGTCAACCAGTGACAGCAGACACACACCCTGAATGGGAAGAGGTTTTTTTTCTTGCTTTTCTACATTTCTCTGCATTTTTATTTATTTTTTCTCGTGTCATGATTGTTTGTTCTTGTTTTTATGAATAAGAACATTGTTGTTATATTGTTGTTGTTCTGTCCTTGTTTCTGTTTCTTTCTTTTTTCTTTGCTTCTTGTCTTCTTCATCAGTTCCCAAAGCTTGCCTAATCTTCCTATGTCTTCCAGCCCTAATTCCAATGCTTTTCTCTTCTTTTATTTCTCTGTTCTTTCCCTCTAACCCCACTTGTATTTTTCCGCTAAGGGTAAAATCACCACATTGAGGGGATATTTACTGTACACCATTTTCTTGTTTTTTTTTTTTAGATTTGTTTATACAACTACAAATCCTATTCCTATGGTTAAAGATGACAAATTAATAATTACCACAGTTTGTTATTTTCTAGGGTATATTTGATGCTATTGTTATTACTAATTGTAGTGCTTTAGCGAAGGTGACACAACTATTCTAATCAGTTGTTCTTCCTGAGACACCAAGACTGAGATTGTGTAAAGGTCATAAACAATACTACAGGCCAGTGACAAAGAACCAGGGACCAGGCCCAAAAAAATGAAGAGATAAGATCTTGCAACAAATTCAAAACCCAAAAGCCAGCTATGCCTGAAAGACATCTCCAAGAATAGTTATTTCCTAAGGGTTGAAAATAAAAGTGGTAAAGCTACCAGCCACAAGCAATTTACAAGTATCAACCGAAGAATTAAGGTGAAAAGAATAGAAAATGAGAGCTCATGAAGCAAGATGCAACCTGACTTCCAACTCACCAAAGGCAAACCCAGGGGCAATGAGGTATACCAATTCAAAAGCCACTGACCTGGAGTCTTTGAAGTGGTAAGAGCAGAGGTAACAAAGCAGATGAATGAGATTCTAGAAAAAAAATCAAACCAGAAATAATTTCTCAGATAACTTCAGAGATGACTACCATAATGGAGATGCTAAGTGAATCTAGAGAAGATAGAGATAAAAATAGAGGAACTTGGGAAAATGATGAAAAGTATAAACGCCCAATGTAGGAAAGAAATGGAATCCAGAAATGGATTAAATTAGTTTTGCTTTTTTATTTTTTATTTTATTGTTTTATTTTTGGCGGTACTGGGGATCGAACTCAGGACCCTGCGCTTGGTAGGCAGGCACTTATTCCACTGAGCTATATCCCCAGCCCTGGATTAAATTAGATATCTAGGAGATTAAAACTTCCATTGAAAATATACACAGCACAATGAACCAATGTGAAGATTGAATATCAGATCTAAAAGACAGCAATCATAAAAATCATGAAAAGAAAAATTTATTTAAAATAGCAAAGTTAATATAATAGCCACTAGGTGATACAAAGAAGAATCACATGAGACTGATCAAAATCAGTGAAAAAGAAGGACACAGTGCAAATACCATCACAAAAATAATGCAGAAAATTGCTCAAGCATGGAAAAAGAATTTGACATGTAGGTAAGTCAGACATGTAGAACTCCAATTATCCACGATAAAAAAAAAAAATCAGCTCTATGGCATATAATAGCCAGGACTTCAGAAATCCAACCCAAGAACAGAATATTAAAAGCTGTTAGAGAAAAGAAGGAAAACACAGAAAAAATATGCAGATTCCTAGATACATATGAATTACCAATGTTGAATCAAGAAGATGTAAAGATTCTAAGTAACCCAATATTAGTAAGTGAAATTGAACTGTAACTAAATGTAACCAAAAACCTACTAACAAAGAAAAGTCCAGGTCCTAATGGATTCACTTCTAGATTCTACAAGAAATTTAAAGAAGATCTAATGCCACTATTCCTCAAACTCTTTAGTGAAATTGAAAGGGAAGCAATACTTCCAAACTTATTCTTGGACGCAAACGTACTATGATCCTTCCAGAGAAGGATCAAACTAAGAAAGAGAGTACAGGCTGCTCTTCCTACAGAACATAGACATAAAAATCCTCAATAAGATACAAACAGAATGTAGCAAATCATCAAGAAGATTGTACACCATGGCCAAGTAGGATTCATCCCAGGGATGCAGAGATGATTCAATATACACAAATCAATAAATGTAATACACCATATTAACAGAGCCAAGGACAAAACCATATTATCATATCAATAGATGCAGAAAAAGCATTGGATAAAGCCCAGTACCCATTCATGATATAAACTCTACAGAAAATTGGAATAGATGGTCTTTATCTCAATTTGATAAAAATCATCTATTACAAACCAACAGTATATCATAGTAAATGGACCAGAACTGAAAGCTTTCACTTTAAAATGAAGAACAAGATAAGGAGGTTCACTATCACTACTCTTATCCAATATATTTCTGGAAACATTATCCAAAGCAATTAAACAAGACAAAGAAATGAAAAAATAAGGATAGAAAAGGTAGAAGTTAAATTATCATTATTTGTAGATGCCATGACAGTTTGCATAAAAGACCCCAAAATGTGGACCAAAAGTCTAGATTTAATAATAAAATTCAGTAGTGTAGTTGGACACAATGTCAACACTAAAAATTCATAATATTTCTGTACACAAACAAAAATCTCACTGAGAGAAAAATTAGTAAAACTACAACTTTAATAATAACATCCAAAAAAATGAAACACCTAGCAATAAATCTAATGAAAGAAGATCTTTACATTAAAGACTATAGTACTTTGAAAAAGGAGATTGAAGAGGATATTAGAAAATGGAAAGACATCCCTTGTTTTTGAGCAGTAAGAACGAATAAAGTGAAAATAGCCATGCTTCCAGAGTTATTGTATAGATTTAATGCAATTCCTGTCAAAATACCATCAGCATACCTCACAGAATTAGAGATCAATATTGAACTTCAATTGGAACCAGAAGTGATATAGAATTATTAAAGTAACTCAGGGCAACAAAGGCAAGATAGGGAGCATCACAATCCCTGACTTCAAATTATACTGCAAAATTACAGTGATGAAAACAGCAAAGTACTGGGAAAAAACAGATGTAAGAATCAATGTAACAGACTAGAAGATGCAGAAAGAACTTCAAACACACTCAGTCAGTTTATCTTTGACAAAGGTCCCAAACACCTTCACTGGAACCAAGATAGCCTCTTTAATAAATGGTGCTAGGAAAACTGGCTTTCCATGACAAAGACTAAAACCAGACCCACGTCTCTCATCATGCACTAAACTAAAATTGAAATAGATAAAAAATTTAAGTTTAAAAGAAAACACTAAATCTGATGGAAAATAGAATAGGTTGAACTTTTGGCATACATAGGTGTAGACAAAGACTTTATGAACAAATCCCCACTCACACAGGAAATCTCACTAAGAATCAAAAACCAGTATTTCATCTTATCAAAAAGTTTTTGCACAGCAAAAGAAAACACCAACAGAGTGAACAACCTACAAAATGCAAAAAAAATTTGCCAGCTATTCCTCAAACTACTAATGTCTAGAACATATTGGAAATTAAAATATCAATCCCCTCTAAATTATTTAAAGAGCCAATCCAAAAATGGGCATCTGAAATGAGTAGACCCTTCCTAGATGAAGAAGTACAAGTTGCAAATAAATATATGAAAAAATGTTCAACATCACTGATCATTCAAGAGATGCAAATTAAAACAACACTGAGATACCATCTCACTCCAGAGAGAATGGCTGTCATCAAGAAATCCAATAACAAATGCTGGCAGAGCTATGGAGAAAAAGGAAGCCTTCTCCACTGTTGGTGGAAGTGTAGACTGGTGCAATTACTGTGGAAATCCATCTGGAAATTCCTCAAAAATCCAGGACTAAAGGTCCCATTTGACCCAACTATTCTCCTTCTGGGTATATCCTAAAAGAATTAAAAGCATCATACCAAATAGATAAATGCACACCCATGTTTACAGCAGCACAACTTGTAATAGCTAAAATCTCAGAAACATCCCAGATGCTCATCAACCAATAAATGGATAAAGAAGATTTTTTTAATACAATGGAGTACTACTCTGCCATATAAAGCATTAATTTGAGACATTTCTAGGTAAATGGCTGCACCTTGAGACTATACTCTTAAGTTAAATAAATCACACACATATGTTCTAATAGGGCATTGTTTTTCTGGTATGAGAAGCCAAAAGTATAAATAAGGGCCAAAATAATATAGTAGATATTTTGCAATAGGAAGAAAATGTTTAAATGGGAAGGGGCACTTGGGGGACATGGGGAAAAATAAGGGTAAAGGGAAAAGGAGAACAGAAGGATTAAATGCACGCAAAGCTTTTGTAAATAAGGAGGGAAAGAGGTGTTGAAGGGAAAGAGGGAAAAAGAATCAATATATACCGTGTATAGGTAGAAATTCCATATGATGAATGTTATCATTATATATCTAAAATGTACCAATACCATTAATTATTGAAAAAGCAACAATTCAAGTGTTGTTTCCAAAACAATTAGCATATAAGACATATGGTCATGAGGAATGCTTTTATCTTACAGAAATATGTCCAAGTGATGTCACACTCTAAAGAGGTACAATAATAAAAGAATTCTTATTTTAACTCATTAGTGCTACTAGAAAAGATGGTACACTAGCAGGTTACATCATATGCCACAAAAATAGAAGATTCTCAGAGTCAAAAGACATTAAAATAGAAAACTTAATAACTTCTGCTTAATCAATTACATAGATGATTGAAACAAGAGATAAAGGATTCTGATCACTCCAGGATATATATGGCAGCCTCTAGTAAAAGGCAGAATAAAATCCAGGTTCCAATCCCACTGGAAGAAGTGAAAATTTTAGATTTATCAAGTTTTCAGTCTGATTCTATACCTCACAGCTCAGCAACATTTGTGCAGCCTTTGTGCAGCCTTTGACATTGAGTAAACACTGAAAGCTAGAATGATGGGCCATTTTGTTATTTTAAAATACTGCTTTGTGTATTATAGTCAGTAACAAGGATGACTTCAGAATTGAGCCTTTTCCCAATTAGTCATTATTGTTGTTGACGTAACTGAGATTAAAATAGAAAAAGAATGAGATTCAAAAGGAAGAGAAAGTAAAATAGGAAGAAAACTTATTTCTGTTTAAACCTTTTGTTTCCCTGTAGCTTTGTCTAAGGACAGAAGCAGTCTCAGTTGGACAATATTAGTGGATTTCTTTGTTCATTAATTTAGCTGATATAGAAATATTTTTTATTTTAAAGGTAAAAGAATGAAAACATATTAACAGACACACAGACATTTACAAAGTAACACAAAAACAATATAAGAATATATTGAATATATTGAATATAAGAATTTTAGACAAGGTGATAGGAAATTAACAGTACTTATTGTTTTACATATTGATATCTTCAAGCTGGTTCCTCAGATAAACAAATATAGGCATGTAAGATTGATCACACAATTCAACATTAACTGTTCCTTTCAATAAATAGAAATCCATAGTACAACTATCTTAGCTATCCTGTGTATACATATATACATACATTTAGAATATCCATGCACTGAACAAAGGTCTAAGATGTAAGAGAAAAGGATAGGATAATGAACATGTCTTTAGGGCTGGGTATGTAGCTCAGCGGTAAAGTTTTTCCTCAGCATTTGTGAGATCAATGGTTTGATCCCCAGCACTAAAAAAAAGAGAGAGAAGAGAAAAAAGCTTGCCCTCACAACACAGATCAGAAGTGCTCTATGCAAACTATAATACACAAACACACATACGAAATATATATAATCTGAATATTAAAATATTAATATAATATTTATATATAGCCTCAAATCCTTATGTAGTCATACGTGGGGCTTTTCAGGGGTGGCTCTATATAAGGTGTGTGGTGCTAAGGTTGAGGGTGCCCCACCACCCCGCCCCATCCCGCCTAATGGGGGGTAGCCTGGATGCAATATAAGGGACACAAAGAAATCTTGCTGCGCTTGTTTATCTGCTCTGTCTCCTGCTTGCTCTATGATGCCCTGCTGCTAAGCCACAGTGCCTTGGAGCCGGCCATCTATGGATTGTAACCCTCTACAAACTGCGAGTTAAAGTAAACTTTTTCTCCTTTAAATTTGGGTGCAGGTATTTTGTCTCAGCAATGAGAAAAACGCTAAAAATAATAATCAATAATATATATGAGTCCTAAAGGAGATAAAAAAAAAAGATGAGACTTAATGATTAAAGAAGTAAAAGCAAAAAACTTTCCAGAACCAAAGAATGACTGCACATAAAAGGATACAATCATTTAGAACAATGCTGGAATGATTTCTCCAAACAATGAGTACTTAAAAAGAAGTTACTTTATCACTCAGTATTCCAAATCACCGTTTCCCAGAGGAACAGATTAAATAAGACCATTTCTGTTTTTTGAAAATTCTACTAGCAACCTTCTCCTACCAGTCACTTGCCATTTTAGAAAAATGTCAACAAGTTTAGAACATTAACCTTTCTACAAAATAAGCAAACTTGGAAATATTTGTAACAACTGAAGAAAATCTTATGTCTGTGAACTTCATGTGGTACTTTTAGCCAAAGTATTTTCATGTCTCATAACCAAGGATCAAAAAAGGGATACAATTAAAGAGAAAGGACATTGGAAGGGGAAGATGAATATGAAAGAAGTTATAATGGTGGCAAGTTCCCCTCACTCTCACCCCATTTATATTTTCCTTACTATGCAACTGCCATGGTTTTCTTACCTGTTCTCTGAGTCACGGTGACTGGGAGAACGCCACTCTGTTCGTACATGCCTTTTACCAAGTATATATCATGGCTTCATATCTGACGTAAGTCACATTTCAGCTTAGAGAGAAAAGTCTAGATTACATAATAAATTCTGTTCATCTAGTTGACTATCTCCCTAAAGAGAAGCAAAGCTAAATTCTTAATTCCTTTTAATATAGTATTTACATATACAAAATAAAGCAATAAGATATTTAAAGAAACATTAGATTTTACAAACTGGGTGATATAGAGAAATCTTGAATAGAATAAAACATGTAAAACTCCATAAAGGGCTAAGTAGACAAAGTTAACTATGTCAAACTATTAATTTTTGATGGGAAGGATATAAGCACATAAAGACATCAAATAAGAAATAGAGGGAAATAATTACATAGTATCAAGGTGCCAAATAGCTAATAGAAGAGAACACAAATCAATGAAAAAATGGACAAAGGATATGCGCATGCAGTTCACAAAAAAGAAGTTCTGACAGCTCATTAACTTAAGATGTTTAATAATATGCTACATAATCTGATTATTAGAAGTAAAACTGCATGGATACTGGGATGAGGCTATTTAACTCTCGGTAATCTCTTCTATATAATCACTAGTACACAACACAGTAGATCAAAACATTACATTGTGGGTAGTGGAAAAAATGACTGGACGCAGCATGACTGTTCAATAACAGAGCAATGGTTAGATAAATGGAAATCCGTCCATTCTGTGACATTTTACTTGGTTCTTACAAAGAACAATTTAGATCTCTATGGACAGGAAGGACATTAGCAATGTACTATTTAGAGAAAAAAGTAAATTTCAAAGTTTATATTATCTGATGTCATTAACAACAAACAAAGCTTTAAAAAAAACCTACTCATTTGAATACTTACATGAGCATAGATAACTAAAAGAAACACATATTAAGCTATAAATATTTGTTACTTATTATATAGGGGAAAAAAGAAGTCAATAAAGGTATGAGTCAGAAGGCATGTGTTTATAAGGCAAATATTTTTTTCTTTGTATACATTGGTTTGTTTCCTTGTTTGAAATTAGCACATATTACTTTTTTAAAAAGAAAAAGGAGAATTTATTTCAGTGGTGGAGCATCTACCTGGCAAGTTTGAGGTCCTGAGTTCAATTCACAGAATCCATAAATAAATAAATAAATTGTGGGAAGAGGCATTTTTCTGGGTTTTTTATAGTCCATCCCAAATAAACTGGATTTAAAAGGAACTTATAAATCTTCTGGAACAACCATAAAACTTTCAGTCAAAGGAACAATCAATACGAATAAACTTCTGTTAAAAGAAATATGGGTTGAAATTAATTTTTATTTCCAGTGAAAGCTAGGGCTGAAAGTTCAACTGGGTTGTCCTCAGTGGTCTTCACTTGTACCTTTAAGTAAGTAGGGTACACTAATATCTCCTTCCTCCAATATTCTACTATTTCTCTAGGGTTCCATAAAACATTAATTCAGAAAAAAGTATGCTTGAGAGTGTGCTAGTAAAAGCCATACACATTTGGGTAAGACTTGCCACTTACCCTCAAGAAGCTCAGAACAACAGTGAGAAAAGGAAGCAGATAATTCTACATATTTTAATGGAAGATAGACCACCATATATGAGATCATAACTACCCTGGAAATGGTAGGTTTCTGGAAAATGTGAAAGCCAAGGGCCAGCAGGAGTTGATAAGGTAAACTATTCTATGAGGCTGAAAGATGTACAGAGAATTTTCTGTATCTGACTAGTTACTCATAAGTAGCCTACGTGACCGCAATACAGGATTTAGTGGAGAATGTCAAAGAATGAAATTGGGAAATCACTTCTTAGGGCTGCTCGTGCTAGTGAATTTGAATTGTAGTCTATAGGCGAGCAGTTCTCAGACTTCCATGTACATGGCAATATCCTGGGAGTGCTTATTACAACTCAGATTCCTGGAATGCAGCTCCATGGGATCCAGACATCTTTTCAATTCCTGACTAATGCTATTATTAAGAAACAACGCTCGGCTGGGGATATAGCTCAGTGGAATAAGCGCTTGCCTAGCAAGCACAGGGTCCTGAGTTCGATCCCCAGTACCGCAAAAAAAAAAAAAAAAAAAAAGAAAAGAAAGAAACAATGCTATGACTTTAACTCAGCAAGACTTTAATTAGCAGGATGACTTTACCATGCCTGTATTTTAGGTGACAAACCCTAGTGCAAGTGTGGAGCACAGGTTACAGCTGAGGACTAAGCTAGCACATTCAGAGACTGTTACCTCACTGGGGAAGAAAGGAGATGGAGTGTGAATCAGAGCACGAGCAGCACGTGTAGATACATACGGCACTGGAAGTTCAACGAGCAAGACTGTGACCAACTGAAAGTGCCCGAGACGCACGGTAGAGAGCAAAAGAATGAGAAAAGCAAAGCAAAAAACCCGAACAAAAACCCAAAGATCCCGTACTTCTTGGAAAAGAGTGGTTCTTTTCCCCGAGGCCACGGTACTGAACAACTGTACCCTGAGAGTTAAAGTCACTAATCAGCCCACCATAACGTCCCTCTGTGATAAGCTTCTGAAAGTCAGTCAGCCAATCAGAAACGGTCCTCTACAACCAACTTCAATGACTCTCCCTAAAACTTCCAAAAACTGAAAACCTTGCCTCCTCAGCGGTTCATTAGTTCTTCCCCATACCTTGTCCAAAAGTCTGCTTCTTGGTAGCATCGCTACCCCTTGCTTATTAACTCAGTTATAAATTCACCTTTTGTTTTAGTTATTGTATTATTTCCTTCAACAGAAGAGGACAATGTAGAAATGAAAGAAAACTATCATGGCTGTATGTTTGGAATTATGTAAGGTGCTTTCACTTACAATCTTCATTTATTTTTAAACTCTTTAAATTATCATGTGAAAAAAATAGAGAAACGAATGAAGAAATTCCCACAAAATTATAAAACTAATCTGGTCACAATTCAGGCTTTGACCCCAGACTTCTGACTCAAAGTCTACTGTTTCTCCTGGATTTGAGTGTAGTGAAGATGAATCAGGATAATAAATCTATGAAGAAAAGCACATTTCAGGAGATAGAGAATTCTGCCACACACAGGTTAAAGATGGGGACTTCAAAAAGATGTTGAAGAGAGAATGAGTAACAAATAGAAATATAGACAAAACTCAAGGGGAAAGTTGAGATAGGAGTGAAATATTTAGGAGAAACTATATGTTGATGCAAGGTTAAATGACAGACCATTATGTTGATGCAAGGTTAAATGACAGACATTTAGATCAATAGAGGAGAAATGAACAATGAAAGAAAAGGGAAGGGAAAACTCATTCTGTAAGGAGAGTAGAAAGAAAATGCCATTATATATGGAGCCATGAGAGGATCATTCTAATAAAGAACAATGTGACTGACAATGTTCAATATTGCAGAAAAACAGTGACAAATTTAATGGAGTTATTTAATTACATATGTATTTGTTGATTTGTCAGAATAATTGTGATCAAGCAACAGGAACATAGACCAGATTTCAGCATGTTGAAGAGAAAGTTGGTGGGGAGGAAGAAGAAGTCGTACACTTAGATGACACTTTTCAATCCCAGTAGTGAACAAGAGATTGGTACCATAAGACTTGGAAGCTGGAGGTGGTGGTCCATGCCTGTAATCGCAGTACTCTGCACTAAGCCAGAAGGACTGCAGACTTTAGAGCTGCCCAAGTGCTTGAATGACTTCGTTAGAGCATGCTTAAAATTTAAAAAAATTAAAGGTCTGGAATGTAGTTCAGTGAGAAGTCCTGGGTTCAACCTCCAGTACCACAAAACAAACGAACAAAAAAGTGAAATGTGGATTAAGGTGAAAACATAAGTGAATATGTTTTCAGGGTAGGAACACTTGATGATATGGGTAAGCAAAAGCAAGGGAAACAGTGTAGCAAATGATTTAGCCTTATGGTCAAGAGCGGAGGAGGGGAAATTGGCTTTTTCTTCTCTGAAGTCATGAAGGGAGAAAGTAGATGAGCTGATGGACAGGTTTCTCGCTGAAGAAGAAAGAATTAAGGTGTTATCTTCCTGTTACTAAAGACAACCAACTATGTGTAAAGTATCTTTAAATGCATTTAATCAGAATAGTTTTTCTCCAGGCAATGTATTTTGCACATTTAAAGAGAGATATTTCTGTCAGTAAGTTAGAAAATAAAATTATTTGAGGAAAATAATTCAGCATGGAAAATGCAAAGCAGGATTAGGGCAAGGGAAATGTGAGATCAAAAAACGGGAATATAAGTTTTGTGAATGAGGGCCAGGAACTTGTGAATACAAAAATAGCAATTATCCTAACATCTATTATGGTTTTGGACCAGTTTTTTTAATTTCTCAGCTTCTTCAATTTTAAAACCTAATTACGAGGTTTCCCAACTACAGAACTATAGACATGTCAAATACTATATAGTTAATAGTAAAATGGTAATATTTCCCTATCCAGCTTCAGAGTAAAATGTAAAGGTTAATTATTCAGAATTTATCATTACATACAATAGTTAAGCTAAAAGGGCAAGGTGAGAAATTTATAGAACAACACTCTTTATCTGAATATATTCATATCTTTTGAAATAAATGTATAGTTTCCACTAAATCTATTTGCTTTTACATAGTTTCCCCTTAATTTAGGTACTTTGACTTATTCATCTCTGTGCTTTACAATGAAAGGAGGGGTCTTATCAAACTTCTTGCATCTTAATGTTTTCCACTTTCATTACAGTTCCAATTGATTGCAAAAGAGGTTCAATGTCAAGGAATCACCTATTTTGTTGTGCAGGCAATTTTTTTTCATAAATGGCCTAAGACCATAAATGAATAATAATCCATCACTTTCTAGAAGGAACCAAAATGTTAAACTGATTTGCAGATGAACTGATTTAAGACTAATTCGATTTCCAGAATAGACTCCAAACTACCAATGAATGCAAAGAATTTCACTAACATAAGAATTCTTTATGGAATCCATCTTGGGAAAAACTAGAAACAGAAAAGGAAAGTGTCATTTGACTTAATATATGGTTTACTGAATAGTGAAATACGTTCACTTGTTCCATGATTTCCCACAGTTTTATAATATTTTTATGTTATTTGTAATATAATTAAACAATAGAAAGAGGCAATCCCAACAGGTAACTTGTTTTTAAATAGGTTCATTCAGGAATTTGAGATTCTAGAAATAATGATTTGGTGCAATGCTACTGAATTAACAGTAGGCATCTTTATCTGATGCTTTCAACTGAAAATATGTGAGTGTTGGCCAGGTGTTAAAACAATTAAATTCTCATGACAGAGGAAATGATTTATGTGTGCCTCCGAGCAATAATTCTACCCATAAAACCAAAGCCAAGAAGTAAGATACAGTTTATAACATTTCCATTTTGTGGGAAAAATATTTTTTCTCTTAAAGCAGAAAAGGTCAATATAAAACCATCAGTTGAAGTTATATATCAGGAATTACTTGCTGAATCCTCCAAACAATTCAGGAACAATACTGAATGCTCAAAGCATTAAAAAACAAACCAAGAAAGAACCCCACTGTTAGATATAGGGACTCGGTGGTCTTTCAGTCGTCCCCGGGAGAAATGGCACGGAGACTTAGAAAATAAAGAGACAAAAGCTGGGGTCAGGAGGCCTCTTTACCTGATGGGTAAGAGGACTGAACAATGACAGTAGGGACATTTATTTATACCTTTGCAAAGTTAGTATCATGAGACACAAGGCTGCCTAGCTAATGATGACTGAAATTGTCCAGGCAGGATGCTTTTCTCAAGACTGATGTGGCTGGACTGCTTTAGGGATTCTGCCTGTCCTGCCCTCACACATATGACCAATTTCCAGGGTCAGCTGCTCCCAGCACTTAGAGAATGGAGACTGCGACCTGGTTACTGCTCAGGACCAGTCTGGAAAAGCAACAAGAGATCCTTAACACCACCCAATAACTACAGTGAATATTTTCTAGGTCTTTTAAACAATTTGTGAAGATGTTCTGTAACTTGGAATTTTAGAAAAATGGAACAAAATGAGAAAAACATAACATATGATAGTTGCATTAGCTTTCTTCTTGCTGGATAAAATACCCAACATACACAACTTAATGGAGAAGATTACATGGTTTATGGATTCCGAGGGCTTGGTCCATGATGCCTTGCAGTCTCAAAGGCAGAGTTATCGTGATGAAAGGCTGTGGTAGGGGAAAGCTGCTTAGTGCATGGTTGTTGGGGCCGAATACCAGATATAGCACCTGAGGCCATGACTCACTCAGACAGGCCCAACAGTGTGCTTTATTAACCTGCTAGATGTCTCTTAAGTCAATCAGATTGACAATACAGCCTGTCACAGTAGTCTAAGCATGACTGTAAATTTAAAATATTAACTTACAGTTGTTAAGTATTAATTTCAGAGTTATCCAATTCTTAACTCTTTTCATTCATTTCTACCCAGAAGCGTGAAAGTGTCAGATCACAGGTAGTGAGGGCCATTCTTCTACAAGTTCAGATCCTGACCCTCCAAATAGTTTTATACCCTTTATTCTTAAATTCACATGCATATTATTAAATTTCAAGGCTACTAAACAAGAAGTTTATGAACAACTGATGTGCAGCAGGCAGTGTGCTATCCTCTGAATCACCTTACATTGCTGTGTGTGAGTTTCTTGGCCCATGAAATTAATCAAGCCAGACTTATTAATTCTGCCCTTATCATTGTTGAAATAACAGTGAGAGACAACCATTTGTCTCTCTGCAAATACTCTAAGTGGAGGTAATATATCTACTTATATAGATATAAACATGGGAGTTTCTGTTTATTTCTTTGCATGCTTATCCTATATGTAAGAGGGTGGTTGTTAACGTTTTCCTTTGCTTAATATTACGCTTTCCACTTCCTCTGTTTCCCTGCCCTCCTCCTCTCTCTCTGCTCTTCTCTTCAAAATCTCCATTCCCACTACCAGACAGATTCCTGGCAGATGCGTCTTAGGCAGGGCCCTATAACCTTCCCTCAGGGAAGATCAAACAGCCTGAGGGGTGCAGTTGAACCAAGCTCTTGTTCAAGGAGATACTGACTGTTATGTATGGGTTACACTTAACAGCTTTAAAATGCCAAATCAATGCAGTTTGATCTTAGAATGGCAATCAGCTCAAGCTTTCACCTTAACACTGAAACTCTTAGAATGGCCTGAAGCCCACAGCACTAAATTGAAAACTCAGAAAAGCCAAGGAAGATAAAGTCTGCAATTTTAGCAGATAAAATGGATTACTGTGAATCCTGCCAAATGTCTATTCAGTGTGCGTTACAAATTAGAAGGGAGCCTATTCCAATAAACTCACACTGAGTAGGTTGGGAATAATGAAGAGAAATAAGGAAAGGAACATTTGACCGGAAGTAAATATTCAATCCAGTGTAGTTCGTGTGTGTGTGTGTGTGTGTGTCTGTGTGTGTGTGTGTGTGTGTGTGTGTTCTTTTTAAACCCATGTTTGAGGGGCCAGGGATATAGATCAGCAGCACAGTGCTTGCCAGGCAAGTGCAAGGGCCTGAGTTTGATTCCCAATACTCCGCCCAAAAAAAGGAGAAGAAGAAAACCATGTTTAAACTAGATTAGAGAATCTTAGTATGAAATAACCACTTCTCCCTGTGACCGTTTTATGACCCCCCAAAAGCCTCATTTACTCTTTTGTTGAAAAGATTTTTTCAACATTTTATCAGTCCCTGTGTTGGTCTATAAAGGTGCAATGAGGAAGCAGATGTACACCGTATTCCTGGCTTTGCTCATCTTCCAGGGCTGTGCCTAGGAGGAAGCAAGGGAAGCTGGGAAAATCACGAGAGCAGGCGCTCGCCCCAGCCTTAGCACCTTCCCTAGTATTTCCTAAGGGAGATAACATCCACACTAAATCATAAAAATAATCCTGCTCTGTGCTTAAGATTCCAAACCTTGATAGTATTTTCCAGACATTTTAAAATACAAGTAAATGAAATAGTTCCTCTGCACCCAACAACATCTCTCTGATCAACCCTAATCATTTCCTCCAAATGTAGGTATAAGCAAAAAACAAAGATAAATCAGAAGACTGGAAGTTTCTTGAACCACTTTCCTGAGCTTTTTACAAGGATACACACACACTATAGTCAATGCACAGAAATGTACAAAGCCAATCTAACAATAAGGAATTGAAAATCCATCATCCTTTTTTGTGTGTGTGTGTGCTGCTGAGCATCAAACCTAGGGCCTTGTGCACACAAGGCAAGAGCTCTCCCACTGAGCCACATCCCAGCCCCAAGAAGGAACTGAAAATTCAAATGAAACATTGGATTTTGTTAGAAAACTATGTAAATAAACAGCTGATCTCACAACTAGGGATTGTGATGGTTGAATTTTAGGTGTTAGCTTCATTAGATGCCTATTCTGGATATATGCAGAAGAATGTTTTGGTATGAGTTAATGTCTGAGTTGATGGCTGAGTAGATAAGCTTGTTCTGCCTAATACAGATGGCTTCCCCTCAATCTGCCGAAGATCTGAAGAGAACAAAAGGCTCAGTAAGGAAACTGACTCTGCCTCGTAACCTTTGAGCCATGTCATCAGCCTTCCCTTTCTGTGAGACGTGGACTCAGACCATAATTTTTTTTTTTTTTATTTTAAAAAAATAAAAGTACAAAAACATATTGACAAACAGACACCAATTAGCATAAAAAATAGTACAATCACAACTAATCTATAGATAAGGTGATATGGTCTCAACAGTGGTTATTGCTTTATCCATTGATATCTTCGAAGTGTAAATATGTGAACCCATATACAGACATGCAAATTTAGTCAGACAATTAATCCTCTCAACAACAGAAAAAACACAAAAACCAAAAATCCAAAGACAAAAAACAAAACAGGCTAACAACAACAACAGCAACAACAACAACAACAACAAAACCACCAATAGTTGCTGCTTTGCATATTGATATCTTCGAAGTGTGTGTTCAGGATAACACATACAGACATACAAGATTGATCAAATAACCCGTCATTGATTATTGCTTAGCATTAAGTGATATAATACAATAGTAGAACCATGTTAGCCCTCCTGCATATATGTATATTCATATATACATACATACACTTTTGCCTCTTTCTTTTCTCCTTTCCCTCGTCCCATCTGTTCTTTGTTTTTGAACAGATTTCCTTCATGTCTCTTAGTTTATATTCCCACCCTCGGGTTCTTACACCAGTGATACAATACGTTGCCTGCACATGTATCGCTGATTTATTTCACTTATGAGTATGGACTCCAGTTTTGTCCACTTGCCTACAAAGTCCCCAAAACT
>PVLD010016074.1:0-46288 GCA_004027595.1 Dinomys branickii | reverse complement strand
TGAGGGGCTGTTCTCCAGCACATACTAACTATGATGCTTGGAAAATTCCTTTCCCTCTCTGCGACTCACTTTTGCAAAGTTAACCTGCATGGGTCTTAGAACCAGGCCTTTCAAATCACACCTGCCCAACAGACGTCTGCTATAGTAATCATAACAGTGACAACAGCAGCGTTTATGAAATACGCTTCTTTAGCTGGGGGCTCAGTGACTGCTGGTGCCATCTTCATTCGGGCTGAGGAGACCTTTGCAGACCTACACCAGCAGCTCCACAAGAAACGGCCCCGGGGATGAGATCATTAAAGGAAGAGAAAACACTCTCTAGAAACCCTGTGACCTGTGCTTCAGAGTTCTGAATGAGGAGCCTCGTTACAGGTACCATGAGAGAAGCATTTGCTTTTTCTATGAAAAGGAAGTAAACATTTAATTTCAAAAACACATGCTTAGTGGCACCAGTCACCCGTTCATGTCTAACTCAGATTTGCAAGCGTATTCCTACATGAGGGACACAGGAGAGACCATGAAAGGCGTGATACCTCCCGCTACTGCACGGATAGCACCAGCCTCACAGTTGGGAGGCCTGGAAGGAGCGAGGACAGAAAGAACGAGATTTACTGTGAAGGCCGCCAGGAGAAGAGGAGAGAACCAGCCACTAAAGAGCACTGTTTGTTTTCAGCCCACTCCCCTGCTGGTTGGATAATCAAGCTGCTCATGTGACACTTGTCATACACAGTCCTGATTCTTCTGTCTTTCTAAACCAGTGCTGCCTTCTCATGGGTTTAATTATGTTTGCTCCGGGGCTGGGGGTATAGCTCAGTGGCATAAGCGCTTGCCTGGCAAGCGCAAGGTCCTGAGTTTGATCCCTGGTACCGGAAAAAAAAAAAAAATTATGTTTGCTCTATGACCCAGATACCAGCCTGAAATCAGCAGTATCTTAACCTTGTGGCATGACAGATCTTTTTTCTATTTAAAAAATCCATAAAAATATTACCCCACAAGAGTCAGTTCCCTAGAAGATTCACCCCAGGGTGGCTGAGACAGCACTGCTGACTGGACCGCTGAATGGTCAGCATGGGTCAGATGACCCTGTCCACAGCATGAGAGGACAGCAGGCTTGCACGCAGGGTGGGACAAGGTCAATGCCCTGCCACCAGGCTGGCCTGAAAGACAAGCTCTGCGAGTGTCCACAGGGAAGACACAGAGCTGCAGTGAGGGAGTCTGGGTGAGTCCACTCTCCAGTGCTCACTCGTCAGCCACACCTTCTCTGTGGAACACAGACGCAACCGTTTCCCTTGTCTCAGCTGCAGCCTCTACTCTGCACTGAAGGGGATGAGACAGGATAGGTGGGAAAGTTCTTTCCTAATCAAAACCACAGGATCCTAACAGCACACGGCCAGAAGATGTGTCCCAGCTGAGAGGCCTGGGTGCAGTGCATAACCTCCTACTTCACACAAGGAACCCTGACTCCTACTTCTTGTACACCAAGTGCAAGAAAATGGTATGCAAAGAAAGTCCAAAAGAGGATCTAAGGACCCTGAAGACAAATTTTGGGGGCCCTCATGACTTCCCCAAGGAATAACAGTGATTGGTACGCATGTCTACCGGTGTTGGTTTATTTCCAACAAAAGACAGAAATGCATGCAACATGTTAACAGTCATTTCTAAAAGAAAAGGCAATCTATATGAGTAACCCTGTGAGAATTATCTGCTTTTCCGATTTTCTGATGAATAATCTTAGCCATGGACTGCCCCCTGTGCCATCAAATTGTACTATGAGCCCTGTACAGTTCTCTACGTGTGACTCTGACACCACAGACTCTGTGGCTTAAGGACAGGACACTGCGCGGATCTGGCAGCTCTGGTACTCACTGGGCCCCACTGAAGGGTGGGCAAAGACTCCTTGCTTGCTGAGGCTCGTGGAAATGATCAGTTTCCTTGTTTCCGCCAGCTTCTGGAGGGCACCCCAATCCTGGGCGCACAGCCCCTCCCTCCCTCTGCAGAGTCAGTGAGCGGCCTCTCTCTGATCCTCTGTGCAGCAGAACTGCTCCTTCTCTGAGATTCTTCTGCTTCCCTCCCCCCTTTTATTTTTTTTTAAATTCTTACAAATCTCCTTCGAGCTTCAATTTTAGTATTCCCTTTACAGACGGAGGTACCATGGCCTACAAGCACAGCTGACATCATTTTCCCAAGAACCTATAGTTTATAAGTACAAGAATTGAGATGTAAACACAGAACCTCTTCTAAATGTCATGCCCCCTCCCTTCTCCCACGACTTGATATCTCTGCTCACATAAAAGACAGCAAACAGTCCATTCAAAAAGTAGAAAGGAAAAACAGAAATTATTTTCCAGGCCCCCCAAACCACTGTAACAAGTGACAACCTAGGGTCCGTGGACAGAGGGGAGCACCTATGTGTTCATGGCTTGGGCCACCCTCCAGAACACCCCGGGTTTTTTTTTTTTTTTTACTTTAAAGATTAAAAAACTGACAAAACAACAATGAAGACAAAATCAAAACAACAAAAATGATACATGACCTCAACACAAAATGATAGAAATTTACAATGGCTGCTATATTACATATTGTTGGGCTGGGGATATAGCTCAACGGCACAAGTGCCTGCCAGACAAGGGCAAGGTCCTGAGTTCAATTCCCGGTACCCAAAAACAAAAAACCCAAATACATACTGTTATCTTCAAAGAAGTTGCTCAGTCCATTAGACATAAGAATGTAAGATTGATCAAACAATCAAAGACAGTAACAAGTAAACAAAAAGTAATAATTAAAAAAAAATTAGAAATGATGCAGAACTTCACCATACAAGACAGAAGGAATTCAACAATGGTTCTTATACTGCATATTGTTTTCAGATCAGTCATTCTAATTACCAAATTCAAGCATGTAAAATTGCTTAAGAAAAAAAGAAATTTTAAGCATTGGCTATTCCTCTCAATAAACCCCAGACATCAGCAATACACCTAATATATATAAATTTTGTTTTTCATTTCTTAAAAAAATCAACATAACAAAAACAAATACATAAAACAGCATAGACAGCAATAAAAGTGATACAGAATTTCAAAACATGGTGATAGGATATTAACAATGGTTGTTATACTGCACAATACCATCTTCAAAATGGTTGCATGTATAACCAGAGATAGGCACACAGGATTGATCAACAATTACACATTAACAGTTCCTTTTGATAAGCCAACGGATAGTAGTAGTACAACTGTCCTAGCTATGCTGTGTATATATATATATATTTTCTCTCTTCTTTCTTTTTCCTCTCCCCTCCTTCATCCCAGTTGCTCCTTCCTATTTGAGCAGTTTATTTTTCCCTTTCACAATATCTATTGTATCTTTCAGATTTTATTCACTCTTTCAAGTTGTTACACTAGGGAGGAAATATGATGTTTACACATGTGAATCTGATTTATTTCACTTATGAATATGGTCTCTACTTGCATCCATTTAACTATAAAAGCTTCTAATTTATCTTTCTTTATAGCTGAGTTATACTCCATTGCATAAAAATACCGTATCTTTTTTATCCATTCCTGAGTTGGTGGACATTTGGGCTGTTTCCAAGATTGTTTTTAAAAGTTGCACTGCTATAAATATAGGTGCACATATACCACTGAGATATGATGTTCTCAATTCTTCTGGAAAAATAGCCAGGAGAATATCTGGGTTGAGTGGGACCCCCAATCCTAGTTTACTGAGGAATCTCCAGACTGATTTCTACAGTGGTTGCACCAGTCTAAGGGATCCTTTTACCCCACAGCCCCTCCAGCATTTGTTATGGGTTGATTTATTGATGACAACTATTCTTCCTGGGGTGAAATGGAATCTCAATGTTGTTTTAATTTTCATTTCTCGAATGACTAATGACATTGAACATTTTTTCATGCATTTATTTGCCATTTGTATTTCTTCATGTAAGAAGTGTGTATTCATCTGACATGCCCATTTTTGGATTGGGTCTTTGAATTTGCCCTCCTCCCTTTTAAAGGTCCCTGTGATTGCACTGGGCCAAGCCAATAGCCCAATTCCAATAGGTCAACTTATTAGCAGCGTTCATTCCACCTGCAGCTTGAATTTCCTGTGCCAAGGAGCCCAACAGACACACAGGTGGTTAGGTTTGGACTTGCAACTCTTTGAAGGAAACATTATTTTGCCTCCCACAGTCCCTTCCCTCCTTCTGTTGTCCTTCAGAAACAAAGAACTCAGAGAGTATGCACACACACACACACACACACACACACACACACAAAACTCAACAGGTAGAATGGAAGAAATGCATTTCCCTCCCCGCACCTTGCTGCCTTCAAACCACAGGACAGGCAGGACTCCACGGTCACATGAGAATCTCCTTCATCCCGGTTGTCACTCCCCATTACCTGTTTACTTCCCTTCTTCCATTTGCATAGATAGTTGACATTTCACAAGAAGTTTTCAAATTTATTTTCTGTGTAAATATGTCGCTTTTGTTATGTTTTTAATACTTAGGCTGTAACAATGTCACTGAAGCCATCCCCCTACCCAGGGCATGAAACTCCTGATCCTTACCCACAACGCAGTTTCCTGGCTCCGGAGGCTCAGCAGCCCGTGGGATTTACAGAGCCAGGACAGGATGCTCGCCTCCCCTTGATAACATCTCCAGGGGTTGTTCCTAGCAGCCAACCGGACCAAGGAAATGTGCAAGTGACAAATTCTACGACATGGACAGCAGCCACAAACTTCAGAAGAGCCTTCAAGATACTCGGGGTGAGTCTATTTGCTACCAGAAGTCAGACTTGCAGAGCTCTCTAGTACCTGTGAGTTATAGGCAAAGAGAACATCCTTTGATTATTAAAAAGCTCTAAGCATTACTTTGGAAACTGTTTCCCTCTCACACAGAAATAATCTGCATAAGGACTTCAGCCTGAGTTCATTTTATTTTAAATTCCACCATGAATCCAACAGGGGACAGAAAACTCCATCAGGCAGGTGGGTTGAGTAATACTGATGTGATGGGAGCGCCACCACTTCTAGCTTGAATTCGCTTCTGCCCTCAACCCCACATTGTTACCTGCACCAGGCCATCCCCCTCTCCTGTTTGGATGTCCTCCCACAGGACTTGAGCCCTAGGCGTGCTTCTCAGATCTGTCCTTTTGACAGTGAAGTTCTGCTGAAGGGCATTTACTTTCTGCAAAAAAGAGGTAAAGTTTAAGGTAATGATAGCAAGATTTAATCGTGCATGTGGAGGTGCAAAAAGCCTATTCCTGCTTTTCATTTTCATAATTGTGTTTTTAAAGAAAGGCAACTATGTGTGTCTAAATAACTGAGCTGTCTATAATATTTCCCCTCTGAAGAAGTATCCCTAACTGCCATTGAGAGAGCATATAGAACATAAACATCATAGATACCTCCCTTTTTTAATTTTTGACAGGTGCTCTCATGTTGGTTTGACATACATATCTTAATACAAGTACCTGGACCAAATTCAGATTCAGATATCTGAATCCAAAAGAAAAAGCATATCACTATAAACAAAGCAAGTTTTACATTTTAGAAGCCCTGTACATCTGGAAGGCATGAATACATGTAACACAACATGAGATTAGCACTAATGAATTGTCATACCGTGCAAAAACTTTGTTTCTTAATTTAGTTTTGTACAAGAGCATCTTCCAATGAGAAAAGCTTTATTTATACAAAAGTTAACCTTTTGACAATGATCAATGTAAACATATTTAACATATTTAACAATGTTTATTGGGGTATCTCCTTTAAGGCTATGGAGGTCATTGGTGTTCCCATTAATAAACAAAGGCTGGAATATTATTTTTCCAGACAGATGCTCCTTTATTCACCAAAGGAAGTCCTGTCCAACAGTTCCCCCAAGCCTAAAGGGTTCCCATTTAATTACCTTAACAAATTTTTTGCCAGAGATACAACTCAGTGGCATAAGTGCCTGCCTGGCAAGTGCAAGGTCCTGAGTTCGATTCCTAGTACCAAAAATAAATAAAAATAAAACAAATTTTTATGACCTCTGAGAATCAGGTAACATTTAACACATTATTTTCATTCATAAATATGAACAACAATATGTATTACATTCATAAAACCGATTTTATCTTCAATGTAACCAGCTGGCAACTTAGGGAAGCATGTTTTTCATTTTGATGACATTTATGTGTAAGCAACTGAAATTACAGACAAAGGTTTCAAAAATTTAACAATGCAAAAAGAAGAGAAAAAAATTTTGACCTCAAATAAAACAGCTCTTTACAGCTGGACAGACAGACAGACAATTATACGTAAGACAATTTATTCATAAAATCAGAGTGCACTGAGATATATTTGGCCAATTTGAATTATGATAACTTTTTTATAGTTTCCAAGTTTATAACTATAAATAGACTATTTATAGTTATAGACTATTTATAGTTATAAATTTCTTTCAAAAGTCAGAACTTTTTGTAGATTAAAAGAGATCGCTTGTAATAAGAATCAAAAGGAATAGAACATTTTACACCTGTGAAAGCAAAGATAGTTTTTAAGATTTGATAGCCACAGTTGTTAGACTGTCACAGCTGAGGACCTAAACTTCTTTTCTGATAACCACATATAATTGTTCTCTCTAATGGGACAGACTGTGAAAGGTAATTTTAACTACATAGGTTTCCGAGTAGAAAGAGATTTTCTCTGAGAATAATGGCTGGGCTGCAAGATGTTCTGGAGAGAAATCATGAGGAGAGGCAATCCTCTGGAGACTGGGGCTGTCACTATTCTTTAGTACTTGCTTCTGTTTAAAACTGTTGTTAAATTCATAAGGTTTCCTAGGGATGTTTTTACTACCAATGAATTTATCTGTGTTATAAAAATCAGTCAGTCCTAGCAAAGTGCGGTGGTGCACACCTGTAATCCCAGCACTTGGGGAGGCTGAGGAAGGAGGATCATCACAAGTTCAAGACCAGCCTGGGCTACAAAGTGAGCTCAAGGCCAGCCTGAACTGCATAGCGAGACCCTCTCACCCTCTCTCCCTCTCCCTCTCCCTCTCTCTCTCTCTCTCTCTCTCTCTCTCTCTCTCTCTCTCACACACACACACACACACACAGTCAGTTTGCCCTGCACCATAGAAACCAGTCAGCATCATTCTTAAGGAGAGCAAGATGAGAAGGTAATCTCCAGCTCCATCTAAGAACTAAAAAGCAGATAAATGTGGAGTAAAACTTGTATATTTATTTGAGAGCTACAGGATTAAATCTAGACCAGTTTTTTAATATAACTCAAAATAAGTGAAGATCAACTTCACTCTGGAATGGTCCCAAGGAGGAGAAACTTAAAAAGTATGTAATTGGGTAGGTGGATGGGTGGATGGACAAACAGATGGATGGGTGGAAGGATGGATGACAGGTACACAGACAGGGTGATGGATATGGTTTTTCTTTTTTTTCTCTCTTTTAGTATCAGGAATCAAACCCAGGGCCTCTAATTTCCTAGGCAGGGGCTCTGCCACAGACTTATATCCCTGGCCCATGGAAGTGGGTTCTAATATAAAAGAAAATACAGAATATTTAACTTTCTATGTCAGGCTAACTGCATTTAAAATGATAGTTTCTAGTTTCATTGAATTTCCTGCAAAGAAGAAAATTCATGTTTCCCAATTTCTTGCCAGCATTCATGGCTTTTTGTGTTCTTGATGGTAGCCATCCTGAGTGAGGTGAAATGCGATCCCAGGGCAGTCGTAGTTCACACTTCTCTGACAGCGAGATGCTGAACATTTTCTCATAACCACAGGTCACTTGAACAACTTCTTTCAAGATGTATTTGTTCATCTGTCCACATTTTTATAGGAGTCATTGTTCTATGGGTTCACTTGTAAAGTCCCTCAGATGTTCTAGACATAGATGTTGATCCTCTACCAGAAGAGCAGCTAAGCAGTTTTTCTCTCATCAAGTGCATTATCTCTTCATTGTTCATTGTTCCTTTTCTGTAAAGAGCTTCAGAGGCAACCTCGGTCCTGTCTCTGGCCGCTGATAAGCTGATGTCTGTAAGAGGCGAAGTCACATTCGGATGAGCACCGGTGGCTGGGGCGGACACAAGTACTGCTGAGCAGCAGGGAGGCTGCGTGGGAAGGGCGGGGTCGCTGCAGCTCTGCGGCTCTGGGGCTCCGCACCCTGGGCGGGGGAGCCCCCTCCACAGCTGCCTGACCCTGCAAAGGGCACTTTGAACTGAACATTCAAAGCTTGCTTCTGAGAACACCACACCTGGAACCTACTTTAGGGGAAGATTCCCTCTGCCTCAGGGGCAACGTTTGCCCTTTGTTAAGCTCTGCCAGGACCCCTTTCACACCACTAACCATTCCACTGAAGCACACCAAGCTGCCCCTGCTCTGCGAGCTCAGTCGGTGCGTTACATGCGTGTTCACTGCACTCCAGAGCTCTTCCACCCATCACACTACAAATTCTACACCTTAACATGACAGAAGCAACAGTGAGCACTGGTCTGACCAGCAGCCACTATAGCTGGAAAGTGACTCTTCAGATCCTCCCTGCAAGACTGAGGAAACTCCCTGTTCTACCTAGCAGATTGGCCCAAGTGGCACCACACACAGGCAACCACACACAGTGCTGGCAACATCACAGCACAGAGCGGGCATGATCACCTCACACAGGCAATCACGCACAGTGCTGGCAATGTCACAGAGCACAGATCAGGCGTGATCCCCTCACACAGGCAACCACACACAGTGCTGGGGATGTCACAGAGCACAAAGCGGGCGTGGTCTTTGCCCACACAGAGTTTACAACCTAGTGTGGGAAGTCGGGCTGCACACATGGTAAGGAAGTACCGTTCACACAGTGCTGGGAGGTGATAAACTATATGCAAAGGATTAAAAAGGTATAAAAGAAATAAAAGGCCCCAGGCAGTGAGGAGATTGCAATTCCAAGGTGGTCATGGTGAGCCCTCCTTAGAACAAAACAACTGAGCAAAGACATGAAATGGGGAGTGAGCCCAGCAGGTATCGGGATGAGAGGAAGCTACCTGCATAAAGGTCCTTGACTGAAAACGCCTGCTCTGCACCTGGAGAACAGCAGGGAGTCTTAGTTACTCTTCTCATTGCTGAGACAAAAGACCCGATGAGCAAAGTTAGGAAGGGAAGGTTTGTTTAGCTCAGTTTGTGGAGATTTAAGTCCATAATCCGCTGGCTCCAAGGCAGGGCAGCACGTGGCAGAGGCAACAGTTCATGGCGGCGAAAGCAACAAGGGAGAGTGAGACAAGCCTCCTCCGTCCCTTATAACTTATCCAGTATACTGGGACCAGTGCAGCACCAGTCCTGTCAGTGGACTGCTCCGGCCATCACTCACCCTTCATCCCAGCACCCTTCATCCCAGTATTGCAATATGAAGAGCCACACACTACAGATTCTTCCACCTCCGAAAAAACCCTATGACCACGTGAGACTTTTGGGGCACATCTAGACACAAGCTGTAAGAGGTGGGGACCAATAAAGCAGAACACAATGCAAGAGGGAGAGGAGACCAGTAGGGACAGAGGACGGCAGGGCGGCAGGCGAGGCCGGGACAACGGAAGCCTTCTTCTAACAGGAGTGAGAAAATATCCCACACTGGACCATTCTGCCTGACAGCAGAGGCACCTGCAGTGAGATGCTTTAAAGGGACAATGCAGTTATGTAAATGACAGAGTGGCACAAGCTAAGTCCTCTCCTAGAAGGCGGCACCGCTACGCCATAGGAGCCCCAGGGACAAGGCTGCTGCAGAGGGTGGGACAAGAGCACCTGTACGGAGCCGTCAGAGTGCGCAGTGGTCTGGGGTGGAACGCAGGGCACACGGGGCCTGCAAGTGGTTAAGTCAGCAGCGATTTGACCAGCAAATGCACAGCCAGCAATCTGAGATCTCACTGCTGGGCCTCAAATGATGGGGAGGAGGAGGATGGATATTTGTGGCTTGATGACTGAACTCTGGTCTTGGAGAAGAGCTTGTGAAGGCCAAAGATAAGTCTGACACAGGAGTTCGTCAACTGTATGATTAGCTAGGAGGTGTCGATTTGCTGGAGCTATGTGCAAACTTGTGGGTGCATGCAAGGAAGTTTCAGAATAATTCTTCAGGGGAAAGGTGCATAGCTCTATGATAATCTCAAGGAACTTCATTATCCCAGAACTATTCATCTCATAATGTTATCTATATGGGTGTACTTTTCTACATGTACTCAATTTCATTGCATAAACTAGCAACATCTGATGAAATTACACTCTGCCAAAAAATAACAAGTCCAATCAAAATATGGACAGCTGAAAAAAATACACAGTTTTCAGAAAAAGAAGTACAAATGGCCAATAAGTGCATGAAAAAATGTCCAGCTTATTCAGCCACCAGTGCGATGCAAATCAAAACAGTATGAAGATTGCATCTTCCTCCAGAAAGAATAGCACCGTCAAGACCTCAAACGCACAACAAATGCCAGAAAACATGGGGGAAACAATGGACCTTTCTGCAGTGCAGGTGGGAATGTAAACTAGTGCCACCACTATAGAAGTCAGTATGGATATTCATCAGAAACTAAAAAAAGGAAATTCTATGGACCCAGCTGCCCCTCTTATGGGTATCTTCCCAGAACAGTTAAAGACATGGACTAATTTAGAGGAATACGCATGCCCATATGTATAGCAGTGTAACTCACAATACCTATCACAGAAGCAGCCCATGTGCCCATCATCAGATGAGGGGATAACAGAAATGTGGTATGGGCACAGTGGACTACTACACTGCCATAAAGAAGGATAAACCTGAGGCACTTGTGGGAAGATGGATGAACCTTGAGACCATAAAGCTAAGTGAAATCAGCCAGATACAGGTCAAATACAGTCTGGTTTCTCTTCTGTGAGAAAGTCAAAGCATAAGTAATTTAGAGTCTGTCTTAGTCACTGTTTTTGTTGCTGTAACAAAATTCCCGACACCCCAAGTTAAAGGGGAACAGGTCAATTTAGCCCACAGATGTGGAGGTTCCACTCTATAATCCTCACACTCCAGGGCAGTGTGGCTCTGCAGAGGAGAAACAGTTCGTGGTGGGCAGAGCAAAGCAAAGCCAGCAACCACTTTCTGCCCCTTTTATATTATCAGGACTACCAGGATCAGGGCAGTGCCAAACCAATCGGCGGGCTGATTTAGTAATCACACACTCTTACTCCCAGCATCACATGCTCTGGATGCAGCCGCCTGTGAAAAAGTCTCACCTGTGACCACATGAGCCTTTGGGGAGACGTCTAGAGACAAACCCTAACAGAGTCCCTTGGAGGAAACCAGGAGATGCTCCTGGATCCCAAGCCCCTGTGCTTTCTGCAGCCTTCTGGGCCGCCCAGGACCTCGCCACAGCCTTCAAACGAGGTGTCCTACTGCGGCCTTGACTCCGCTGTTGCTCCACTCTTGTTAGGAATCTTCACGGGCCACCTCCTGTGCCTGAGGCTGACATGACGTCCAGAGGCCTTGGCCAAACAGACCAAGTACACTCGGGAGCAGAAGAGAAAGTAGAGTGTTTCATGGGTTGAAATAGAGAAGTAACTTTTAAATGCCTGTTTGCTTCTTTTAGGGGGTCCAGATCGTGATTGGAGTGATGCACCCAGGGTTTGGACTTACGTTGCCTTCACTGAGTTACAGACTGAGCCAAACTTGGGGCGTTGACTCCTTTGCCCTCGTCACTGGATACCCCTTCTGGGGTGGATTGTGTGTGAGTAGATGGCAAGGTCACCTCTCCCTGCAAAGTCCCGATGTCACCAGCCAACCAGCAACTCAGCTACTGATAACCCCTGGGTCGAGCACAGGAGACTCGCAGAAATCACAGCGCCAACTGGGCCTGTGCAGGAGGAACTTTAGTTCCTTGTTTTACATGTGCAGCTACAACCCACCCCTCAAGTTTACTCTCACCCAATAATCGAGCCCAGGTTCTAGCTGGCTGTGAAGCATAGGTGGAAATGGGTGGACTGAGTGGGGAGGGGGCCTGCAGAGGGGTCTGTAGACGGGGTGAATCCATGTAGTGGGGGCTGGAAGTGCATCTCAGTGCTAGAGCACTTGCCTATCATGTCCAAGACCCTGGGCGGCTCCACCTGCAGCACTGCCAAAAGAAAGAGAAATAATATACAGTTGATAAAGAGACAAAACTGAGCAGTAAGCTCACAAAGCACCAGAACAGCAAAATCCTACATGCTACTGAGTTCTTCATATGCAAGAACCCAAGGAGGAAAAAAGGAAAGGAAGAACAAAGGATTTTCTAGCTGCTCTAGAAAATTGAGATGCACCAGAGGAAACTTAGAGACAGAAAACAGATGAATATAGTTAACCCTCCACATAAGCAGACATGGCAGGCACAGTCCAGAGACCCAGCATTTCACAAACAATTTTGTCTATCTCTACAGTTCATTGTTTCTGGTGCTATCACCATTGCAGCATTCCAGGAAAAATTTTCCCCATGTCTGGTAAGAACATTTCCACTCTTTAAACCCCTCGCACTGTGAGTTTAGTTTACAGATTGAGAAGGTAGATACAGCAGTGTGCGATGGGCGCACTTTCCCCAAAGCATCTGCCCGTTGACCCCCAGCCTGGGTGCTGCTTAGGGAGCGACTATCTGTTTGCCACTTAGAAGTGCCAGCGCTGGGCCCTAGACTCACAGCTCAGGAAGCTGTAAAGGTCAGAGCTGTTCTAACTTTAACCTCATGGCTCCTGTTCTGGAAGAATCCAGGAACCAGGAAGCGCCTGCTGCCCACTGCAGTGACAAAGTCTCCACACTGTTTGCCACTGTTTATTTGCGAATATCACCTGTTCTTACTCAGACTCGGTTATGTCATGCAGCGCCCGAAACCACCTTTGAGAGACTGTGTCTTAGAAAATAAGAAAAGCCTCTGACCTCGCTGAGTCAGGGCTTCAAGTCTCAGTCCAGCACCCACCTGGTGCAGTATCATGGTTCAATTACACACCGGGAAAAAGAAAACAATTTGCCAAAAGCTAGGCCAGAGGTGATTTCCAGGTTATGTGTAATTATGCACAGGTAGAGAGAATGGACAGAGGAGGGACCAGAGACCTGTATTGCTCACACTTTTCTATGCAAAACAACACTAAAATGAAAAAAATAAAGTACACTAAAACCAAATCAACCTAATCCTCATTAATCGCCCATTAAAGTCTAACAACAAAACACAGCACCCTCTCTCTGTGCCTTCAGAGACGCTTCCACTGAGACTTTCCCAGAATGCACTCTGTCCTTTAGCAAAGGTCACTCAGGACACTCCCCCGGTGATGTCAGTCTGTTTTTGAGTCCTTCAAGAGAATCCAAGGCATGTCCAGGCAGGAGACTGGTCCCAGATTCCAGCTGTGCCATCCTAGAAAGCCAGTTCAGGATTGGTTCACAGTATTCTGCTGCATACCAAAGTGTTACTGTAAAATCTGCAGGAGTTTTGTACCCTGCCCATACACCCCTCCCTCCAAATGCCTAAGGGGTTTCTCTTTCTAAGCTTGAACTTCTTCACCCAGGCCTCAGGGCTTTGATTAGATCTCATGGCTTTCAGAAGAATAAATCTGTGAGTGTGCTCATTTCTATCTATGAATCCAATGCCATAGTACTGTCATCCAGCGGCTATAAGATGTATAGAGCAGGGTATTTGAAAATTTAACACAGTAACTGGCACAGAACAACGCCCACTAAAAGCTTATTAGTCCAAGAGGCTGAAGTAGGATGACTGCAAATCTGAGGTCACCCTAAGGGGTGGAGACACAGTTCAGTGGTGTAGCACATGCCCAGCACTTGTGAGGTCCTGAGTTCAGTCTCCAGGGCCAAAACAAAACTTTACTTGTTCTTTTATGATTTCTAAAAAGGAAATAGTGTTTATGTATGAAGTTTTCATATTAATATAAAGGATGAGCTTCTGCCTTGTATGATTTACATTTTTATACAGCTTTGTTAAAATAGCTAACATCTGATTTGCAGAGTAATTGTATGGTAACTACCCAGAGGGGCAGAAAGGAAAGTCCCTTGAACATGAAAAATTGTTTCAAGGTAACAAAGATTAAGGATCATTAACTCTCACTGATTCTACTTTCATTTAATTTTGTTTACCATCTAGTGCTCGCTTCGGCAGCACATATACTAAAATGTTTACCATCTATCCCGTTTATTTCTCCTACTGTCCCCACTAGCTAAAAGGCAGCCTGGCAGTGAATATCCTCAGTTGTATCTTTTCCATCATTGGAGCGAGCCTGTTGCTGCTGGATCTGTGCATCAAAGTCCGTGATCGACAATTCACCTGGGCTTTGGTGAGTATCCTGTGACCTGCCACACATCTGCTCTCTCCTCAACCCCACAGTGAGTCTGCTTTTATCTCCAATTGCTGTATAGCAACTCCAGTTGAAAATCCCTTTTTCGATTCCACCCCTATTCCTGGAAACATGTTGCAGGGAGAGTAACACCAGCATTGGTTTAGGGCAGACAGAGGGTCTTCTCCTGGTCTGTTCCACTGTTAATCACATAATGGGGAAAGGCTGGGACAGGGTGCCAAGACTTGGAAAGAAACCTTGCAATTATTTCTGCAGCAATTGAAAGTTCTACATAAATAAGATACTGAAGGCGCTCAGTGGCATTTTAGTTTTAAAGAACTGGGTAAAAGGAAAACGGCAGTGACAAGGACATTCAGCTTTACTAGCACTGCACAGAGAAGGCACAGTGAGGGGCATGGCTCTGAAAGTGCTCCGCACAGAGGCATCTTCTCATCGGTACCATTTTGGTGAAGCAAGTGCTCTGACTGTGGAGCAAACACATAAGCACCACTTTTTAAAAAGCAGCCTATTTAATTGGATACAACTTCCTTTTCTTCTTAAAATCATGTAAATCTTAAAATCATATAAAAGCAATTTCATTTTAAAATAGAAAACATGAGTCTATTGTAGAGAATTTTACTTTCACTCCCCTTCCTTGCTGTCACGTTGTGGATCCACACTTCATTCTGCCTGGTCCCCATGCACAGAGATCTAGGCTATGGCCACTGCTATCTATTCTGGTCATTGCGGGCAATAGCATTGGAAATCATTGCTTGGTTCCTATGTCATTTGCTTTTCATTTAATGAGTAATGTTTTCATAAAAACAGGAAGACTATTGCAAAGAAAAACATCTGCTTCTTTTCTGTGATATCTACTAGAACAGTCTACTAGGCAGAAAAGAAATTCTTCTGGTATTTAAAGAAAATTCAAAATAAATTCATATTCATATAAAATAAGCATCTGATGATAATGGAGAAGTAAGCACGAAGTGAGCTCAGTCTGAGCAACAGCGCGGGTGATGAGCAAACAACTTTCTGAAGCCCCTAGGAGGGCCTCCCAATCAGCCAAAACTTCAGGACAGTATTTCTGATTTCAGCTTTATGGGAAAGGAATCTCAGCCGTGGTGATGTTCTTCTCTCTCCTGGAGTTATGCATAGCTTCTGGCACTGCCCATGTGGCCACCCAGGCCATCAGGAATACACGCTGGTCAAACATAGAGGTGCGAGTCTGCTGCATCCCCAGTGCATGAGTCGGCGACATCCCACTGTGAGCTCGCTCCAGGGTTCCAAGTCCTTCACTCTGCTGGGATGGGGACATGGAGTGGGGCTGTACTAACAACACGGCTTGTTTCTGTTCATCCTTCCCAGTCTGTCCAGCCTATTCCAGCCAACCCTGTGATGCAGATGTCCACTCCAGCTCCGCCCAGAAGTGACAGCCGCCAGAGACATTAAACAAAAAGGGGCTCTGTCAAATGGCATGAAGTAGAACTGCTAGGCAGAAACTTCTCAAAAGCCAACGTATTTTCCAGTGACTGTCAACTTTAGATGTGTTTCAAGTTGTTCTCAGAATCATCACTAATGACAACTGTATGTCCCAATCACTGTCTCTCAGCACGCACCATGACAGCACTCTGACAAAGGTCAACGACTGAAAAATGATCCTGCAGCCCTCAAAAGTTACACATTTTCCTGTTCACGTTAATTTTACCTCAGAAAAATGTCATAAAGAACATAAACCTTTGGGGATTTATTTGAAATTCATTTTGGTCTGACATTGACTGTAGCACAACAGATCTGACAAAACCCTGCAAAACAGACAAAGATGACTTTCACAGTGATCAAGTCACCAGCGTTCTTTCCTTGGCCACTTCCCCTTTCTGCTCAGAAAACAAATTCCCAGCAGCCCTGGTTGGAGCCATGTTGTTCGGCACACTAGCATCCTCAAAGCTTTGTGTGAGGCTCTGTGGTAGTCTGCAGTGTTCTGCTGTTTACAAAGCGTTTTCATTCACATTCAAGTCATTTGCAGTGGAGCACCAGCAGGACAAAGAGGCAACGATGCTGCCCTGAGGATTTGTGCTTTGGTTCTGGTTTGTTTCTGAAATGGGAGACACATGGTCATGGTTCAAAGCTGGCAGGAGCAGCCCAGGTGCGGGAGAAGGCTGCACGCGAGAGTGACCGTCAGGAGATCAGAGTGCACAGGGAGGACATGGCCTGAGCCGTGAAGAAGGGTGGTTTCTCTTCCCGATGACAGGAAAAGAAGGAAGACGTGCCTGTTGCAGCCGTCTGTGGGTTTTCAGGAAGGGCAGCGAGGGTGTAAGAGAAGGACACATCCACGTTGGTAGACTCAGAATACTGAACAGAACTGATAATGTTTTTAAAAAAGTCATGGAAATGGACAGTAAAGTGACCCGAGAGACAGCAGGATCACCAGGCTGTACTGACGACACATTTCCGGGGTGGATCAGAAGCCCACAGATCACACAAACTGCTCTATCACTGCACAGCTACTCGCATCTGGATCCACGGAAGGTTCCTGTTTGGCTTCATCCAGAAGTAGGGGCTTTCTAGAGAGGATGATAAAATCACAGGAGAAGGAAAAAGTGTAGGTCACTGTCAGAAGTACTGTTAATACAATGCCCCGCGTAATTAAACCTGCGGAAGGAGAGAACTAAAACAACTAAGAGAGCTGACTGGATCAACAACGGAAATACATGCCCTTCTCTACTAGAACTGATGCGAAGAACATGTGGCATAACGTTAGACAAAAATGGCCTGCAGAGCTCGGCCGAGAGCATGAGCCCACCACCGCCTGACTGCCCTGCGCTCGGGGGTGCCTGTGGGAGGGAGATCCGCAGCCATCGCCAGCGCCACCCCACCGCCGTCCGTCCGCCTCTCCTCAGCCTAGCGCTGAGCTGCAGCCGGAATGTGACCAATACCTAGCATCTAGCAAAATAATGGCAGCTGCTTACCTTGACCCAAACGAATCATACACCAAATTCAAGTGCTAAGTAAGACTCACCTGTGTACTGGCATGGAACATTCCCTTGGTGCGATGGAGCGAGTATTAAAAGTCTTTCATTATTTTGAAAGCAATAGTGAGCCAACCATGTGGGCCCGTATTATCAGGCATGCTGATGCAACTGATGTCAGGGGTCTCGCTATGCAGTGCAGGTTGGCCTTGAGCTCACTCTCGCTCAGGCTGGCCTCGAACACACAAGGATCCTCCTGCCTCAGCCTCCTGAGTGCTGCGATTACAGGAATGTGCCACCACGCCCAGATCGAGGAACTTCTTGAAACTATTACATCAGCCTTAATAAACTTTTGAGTATTCATATAGGAAGGGAACCTTTTAAAGATTATGCACTGACAGATGTTCAAGGATTATTTTATTAGAAAACTTATCCTGCAAAGACTGTGAAACAGGTCTGCCATGGTTTTAATGTCATATTTTCTGCAGTTGAGTGACTTACTGCCCTGGAGAGGTCTAGTGGTTACTGGAGACAGGCCAGACATTGACTAATATTAAAAACTCACATCAGGTACAAATGCAGGGGTTATGTGAACATATATATCAAAACTTTTGTGAAGGTCGGCATGACCAAATCTCTGTAACCAAAAAAGCAGGTTGTTTTATTTCAAAGAAACTGATAAATGTTGAAGTTTAATTACCATTTCAATTGATTTTCAGCTTGAGGCAGAAAAGTCTCAGTTGGCATTGAATTTACCATAGTCCTTTCCTGGGGTAGCATGAAATCTGAAAAATGCTGGGGTCACTCTGATGGAAGATTGGATATTATTCATTGTCCACTCCATTAAATGTTTTAATGTGATAACACTTGAAAATCCAGTATGTATTTCTGTTTTAAATTAGTGGGTGGATCTGTGCATCTGAACAAGTAGTACTGAAGAACAGATCCATGACATCTTTCTTCCCAACAATATCAGACAAAGGCAACTTACGGATAGAGAGACTAACATCATTGGGAAAGAATAAAGGAGAAGAAAAAAAGCATTTGAGCCCTTGATGGCTCCAGAATGAGAGAAGGACTGAGTAAAGAATATAAGTATAGTGTCTCAGCAGGAAAAGCAGAGCATTTCATAGTGGCAAAGGGGAAGTCAGGCCAGCCACTTTCTGAAACATATGGCTCGTTGCTACCTAAAGTTACTGACTAATTAGACCAGCTGTTGTAGCAGCACTAGCCCATGTTTTGGACTTACTGGTTATTGAGCACTTGAGTGTGGCTTACTATGAGTTGCATGGGCTGAAGGTTTATAAATATACTCCAGATTTCAAAAACTCAGTATAGTGTTGAAAAAGTATAGAACATCACATTAATAATTTTGTATGATTACATATTGAAATAATACTTTTGACACATAATTGGATGAACATTAAGAATTGAATTGACTTGTTTCTTTTTACTCTTTAATATATCTAGACATCTTCATATTACACATGGTATTTTTACTAGACAGCTGTGCTCCACATAAAGTAGCTGAAAGGCTACTTCATCAGAAGAACCAAAACCTTTTGAGGAGATTAAGATTTGCTTTTTCCCAGGAAACATCTGGATTATTATATTTCATTATAGAGTTTTTCTTTGTGTTTGAATAAATTATTTTACTCTGTATGTATATGTGATATTTAATTAGTTTAAATGTTCAGTTGCTGAAAAAGTTCATAGAATTCCACAGTTTATAGGCAAAGTATCAAATACAGTCACAATAGCATACTGACACTCATTTCATGGCTCTGGTGATATTAGGTGCAAGCTTCTGTGTCTTGGACATTCCTTTCCTCTAGACTGAAGTCCATTACTGGCTTCACACACAGCGCCTCCTTATGGGGAAGCTTCCCTGCCTTGTGGTGTTGGGTCTGTGGTGGTCACACAGGCACTCTGTGCCTACTGGACCAGTCTCTGTGCAGTTACTCAAGCGTGACCAAACCTACGTGCAAGTCATAAATCCAGTAACAATCACTAAGGAGTGCTGCCAGATGATTATGTCATTGCAGACATCACTTCTCTTGGCCAGAGCTTTGGCCAAGGGTCAGGACCATCTTCTAAGCTGCTCTGGAGGTTAAGTGTGGGGTCAATCCAGAGGAGCAAAGATTAAGAAAGAATAAAGTAGGAGAAACAGGTTGTACAGTGTTAAGATAGTTCATCCAGAAACACTGTAGTGATACTGAAGAATAGTGACTTGGAGCAAATTCCACATTCTACCCAAGAAAGAATTTCCTAGAGAAAGCTGTGCCATGTACCCAGACCTCTGATAAGCAATGGCCTTTCAGGTGCAAGAAAATATCAGAATAGCATCTTCAGAAGCTCAGGAAAAGTAATGTCTACGTCAGAACCTGATAACAGATAGATTATCATTCAACAAAACTGGGAGTGGAGGTAACTCCAGAGAAATAGTGTGTAGAAAGGTAGTATCATGAGCTGCCATTGGAAAAACATGACATAGCGGAGCATGGAAAGCGATCCCAGAGCCTGGAAGTTCTTCTGCCACTTCATGATGCTAAAACCTGAGGTCATCATCACACCACAGCCCAGGGTGGTCTCCCTGGGCTTCTTCATTTTTCTCGTTGTCTCTTAAAGCCACAGCTGCGATGGTGCCATTGCTCTGCCTGTTCCGTGCCTGAGCCCTGACTGGACGGGTCTCCTCCTAGATCTACAGCTCTGTTGCTTACCTCGGTATTGTGCCCTGCTTTATTGCACTTCACAGATAATACTTTAAAACAAAACAGATTGAAAGTTTGTGTCAGTCTTGTGCTGAACATGTCTTCTTGACGGCATTTTTCAACATTATTTGCTCACTTCATGTTTCTGTCACATTTTGCTAATTCCCACAAGATTTCAGACTTAAAATCATTATTAGATCTTTTATGGTGAACTGTGATCAGTGATCTTTGATGTTACTATTGTAATTACATGGAAACTCAATGAACTGCTTCCTTGTAAAACTACAGACTTAATTTTTTAAAATGGCCTGCAAATAGCCAAGTGTTACAAACTTGGAGTTTTGAAATAAAGAGTAAGCAAAGGAATTACAATGAAAAAGAAGCAGTGAGAAGAGAATTTCTGCAGCTGAGAAGCAGATGCATTAGGGGAGGTGAGCAGTGTCATCACAAGGTTCCGGGCCTGAGTGGTTCCCAACTATTTAGACAGCTAGGTCATCAGCAGTGCAGGGTCCTGCAGCAAGAAATTTAGAGCTCAGCAAAAAGAAGTGCTCCACATAAACATATAAAATAAACAGCTATACATGTAATGCCTCCTTTAGGAAGCAGAAGTATAGCAAACGATATTTATTTTTAAATGAATTTCTACCAAATTTATTTTATCTTAATTTATTAACAGCATCACTGACAGCAGCAAACATTTGGCTCACCCAATTTGCCAGCCACACTCCAACACCTACCTGCGGTCCGTGCTCAGTGCAGCAGCCCTGGCTGTGGTGCGCACTATCACGAGCATCACTTTCAGAGGAGGAAACTCGGGCTGAGAGTCAAACTTGCCCTCAGACACGCAGCTAGCAAATGAAGAAGCAAGGACTTGAAGCCCTGAGGGCCGGCACCCAAGCCCAGGCCGTTTCCTAGACACCAGTAACTGCAGCTCCATAACAAACAAGTAAACAAAAATGCTTGTCTGCAGTGAGCTAGTAGGAGATCCGGAAGGAGCCGCCTTACTCCTCAGCCCAGAGTAGGGCTCAGTAACGTAACAATACCACTTCCAGCACTTGCCTCCTGGGCACTGCTGCTACATTCTATCCCCACAGGAATGGACCCGCCGCCGCCGCCGCCGCCACCAGCTTCACTTTGTACTGAGAGTCAAAAAATGCCAGCGGAGCTGATTCTCAACCACCTACAATTAGTAATCTAAGGCTTTTAAAGGTACAAAAAGAAGTATTTCCCACTTTGGTGAGCTAAACATTGCTACAGGCATAAAAATCTTACAGTGGATGCACTTAAAATGATGCAATTATGCCTTTGTACAAAGACAGAGTCATTCGTTCAACAAATACTGATTGAGTACCTAGCCTATTCAGGGCAGTGTTCTGTGTGCTTGAAAAACGAACATTCTGTTGTTAAGGGTTATACATCCCGTGAAAAGTCAAGCTAAATATTAGATTTTTAAACATCCATACTTTGTGTAAATGCACCGTGATCTGACAGGTGATTGCAACAAAAATATATCCCAACACAGACATCACAAACCTACTACTATGTTCATTCTGAACTGTTAAAAACTGTTCATTTGCCATATATATATATAATGTGTATATATATAGATAGATGGATAGATCACATATATGTATGTACCACACTACTACACCAATTTAGACTTCATGAGTTTTTCCATGTGCAATAATATAAAATGGAATATAGTGGGCTTTATCTAAATGAGGGCACACACATGTATTTCTTTTATGCACATGTAACTAACGCTTGATTTGAACACAAAAACTTTGCCCAAGAAATATGACTTGAGCTACATGCACACCTGAGCATGCTCACATACATGGGCCCACACACACACACAGGCACTGAAGGTACACACACACACATAGGCACACAGAAGCCAAGAACATCTTATATTTTGTCTCTTCCCTTCTTCAAAAAACATTGCTTATTATTAGATCTCTAGGGCCCTAGATGATCTCCCAAGTCTAAAGTCTAATGCTTGAGAGAGTAAACAACTGTAAAAAAAAAAAAAAACACTTTTTTAGGGAACAGAAGCATTTTCAAGAGCCAGGGAGATAGCTCAGCAGCACAACACCTGCCTGGCAAGGGCAAGGTCCTGAGTTTGATTCCCAGAACAAAAACAAAAACAAACAAACAAAAAAAGCAGAAACATTTCCAAGCAGTTGACTGTGGAACACATAGACCCAGAGATATCTTTCCATGACTCATAAAGGTATAAGGGATGGATGGATGGATGGATGGATGGATGGATGGATGGAAATCAGTGTGGAGATTCCTCACAAAATTAAAACTAGAAATCCCATTTGACCCAGCTGTTCCCCTTCTTAGTATCTTCCCAAAATAATTGAAGACATCATACTACAGTGATATATGCACATCCATGTTTATATCAGCACAGTCTGTAATAGCTAAATCTTGGAAACAGCACAAACACAACCAATGAACAGATAGAAAAGATCTGTTTTTTAATACATTGCAGTACTCCTCAACCATGAAGAAGGATAAACTTCAGATATGGATGCACCTTGAGACCACACTCTTAAGTGTAATAAATCAAACACAAATGTATAAATATCACATTGTTCCTCTGGGGTGAAAAACCAAAAGTGTAAACAAGGATATAAATATATACTAGTTATTATCCAATAGTAAGAAAATGCTCTAATGGGAAGTGGAACTAGGGGGGAGAGGGAGAAAAGGAAGGAAGGGAAGCAAAACAACATGAGAAAAGGAGGGTAAAATGGATCAAACTTCCAGGAATATGGTGGAATGCTGAGCAGCAGAGAAACAGCCTCTCCAAGACTTGGTGTGCAGACCCTGTAATTTTGCAACTGAGGAGGACAAGGAAGAGGGAGTTGGGTTCCCTGGACCCAAGAAGGATCTGAAGCAAGAACTGAAGCCCATGCGGAGAGTAGAGAGAGAAAATTCAACAAAGAAGAAAGAGGGAGCAGATGGCCCTTTCTCCCTGAGCTCAGACTCATTGTGTCTGAGGGTGGGAAAGAGAAATAAAAGAAGAAGAGATTAGAAGCAAGGCTGGAGGACAAAGGAAGATTGTAAGGATGGTGGGTTCAGGGGAGCGGCTCACACCTGCAGATGCAGAGTGACTACTGGCAGCCTCAGAAGCCTCCACAGAGAAACCAGGGGAACAGAGCAGGGGACACAGCAGACTGCAGTGTCTGATGAGGTATTCAGATTCAGATATCCCCCAGGAGAAGGCGACTGGTGATCACCATCCTGCAGAGGGGCCAACTGAGTTTGGAGCACACAGCAACTGCCGGCTCTATCGAGCCGCTCTCAGTATTGGGGTCCAGTGTAACAGCAAAAGCAGGCTGAATTCCGCAAGAGACTGAAGAACTCTATTTAGAACAGAGTTTATTAATTTTATACTGGTCACCACATATCCCCGACTAGCAGATCAGCAATGTGCGGCCCCTGCCTGCCTTTGTTTCCACTTTATATACACTTTTGGTTTCCATGATAACAGATTGGAATGTTGTAGTCCTGGCCACACGTTGTTTTCCTTGTCCCACATGACTAGGTCAGGCTCCAGTCATGAGCCCAACCACAATGATATGTACTTTGTCCCCCTTTAGATAACCACACATTTCCTTTATGGTTACAGTGTTTACCTAGGGCCAGGGAAGGGATGAAACAACCCAGGCAGGGTCATAGGTGGTTGTCTGGGCCCAGGTGCTCTTTATCTTTGAAGAAACATTCCAGGGAAAAATTAACTTTTTACAAAGTTAACTTTTTACAACCCCTCCAGGATGTTTCTCAAGACACATTTTGAGGTTTGTACTAAGGGTAAAACTATTCTATCTTAAAAATGATAAGTTAAGAGTCACCATCCCCTATACCAGGAGCTGAGTTCAAGTCAGCAGGAGGTCAGAGAGCTGAGTTTAAGCCAGCAGGAGACACAACTGCTGCAGGATGAACAGGACCTATTGCAGCCTCATGGCCAGAAACCAACCCAAACTTCAGTGGAACTAAAGGTGCAGGCTTGCTTGGATTATCAACTACCCCTCTGTGAGGCTACATCTGGTCTGCTGGGATTAGCTACACTGGATCTGGACTCTGTCACTCCGTGTCATCTACCAGTGACAGACACATGATTTGAAGTGGGCGTTTTTTTCTCTTTTTTCCCTTCTCTTTTCTTATTTTGTTATTGTTATTGTTGTTGTTTTGTGTGTTTTTGTTTATTCTTGTTATTATAGGAAAGTAAACATGGTTTCTAGTTTTTTCTTGCTGCTGTTCTGTTCTTGTTTATATTTCCTCCTTCTCCCTTTCCCTCCTGTCTTCACTGCCAGTTCCCCCGAAGTTTTTATGATCTTCCTTTGTCCTCCAGCCTTACTTCTAATCTCTTCTTCTTCTTTTATTTCTCTTTCTCACCAACCC
The DNA here is from genome assembly GCA_004027595.1 of Dinomys branickii. Lineage (NCBI taxonomy): Eukaryota > Metazoa > Chordata > Mammalia > Rodentia > Dinomyidae > Dinomys > Dinomys branickii. Next base: position 21,880 of record PVLD010016074.1, on the reverse strand, counting down.
CTTTTAAATTTTCTCCCCTGAGGGTAAAATTGCCATATTGAGGGCTTTTTAAAATCCATACAATGTTGTGGTCCATTTTACATTTCATTGCATAGCCACAAATCTAGCCCGTATGGGGAAAGTTAATATTTACCTCATTTGTCATAGATATGTCATTTTCTAGGTTGTTTGATATTATTGGTATTGATGATTTTATGACTTTAATCAAAGTGACATACTTGCTCTAACCAGTCATTCTTCTTGATATATAAAGACTGAGATTGCCTAACAGTCATTAAAAAATACCATAGGCCAGTGCCAAAGAACCAGGGGCTGAGCCAGACAAGCAGCAACTTCTTATCCTCAGCAAATTTAAGAGGTAGGCTCTTGCAACAGACTCAAAGCACAAAAACCAGTGAGACCTGAAAGACCACTCTAAGAAGTGGTCATTTCCTACGTGTTCTAAGTACCAACAATAACATTACTTGCCATAGGCAATTTAAAGACATCAACACAGGAATTAAACCAAAAAATATATAAAATGAGAAGACACTTATACAAGATTCACCTCCACACTTTTAACTCACCAAAGGCAAACTCAAAAGGCAATGAGGTAGAACAATCAAAAGCCACAACCTGGGTTCTCTGAAGTGGCAGCAGCAGAGATAACAAAGTAAAAGCACAAGGCTATAGAAAAAAATCAAGTCAGGAATAATTTCTCAGATAACTGCAGAGATGGTGTCCATAACAAAAACCATGCTTAGGAACTCTAGTACACATACAGACCAAAAAAAAAAAAAAAAATAGAGGAGCTTAAGAAAATTATGGGGCTGGGGATATAGCTCAGTGGAATAAGCGCCTGCCTAGCAAGCGCAGGGTCCTGAGTTCGATCCCCAGTACCGACAAAAAAAAAAAAGAAAATTATGGAAGCCCTGATTGTTCAGCATAGCAAAGAAATGGAATCTATAAGACAGATTCAAGTAGATATCAAGGAGAATAAAAATTCCATTAGAAGTATCCACATCAGATAGACTTCCGGAAGATGGCGACGGGGTAGGCAGCAGAGAGAGAACCTCCCAGAGGATTACCACCCAGACAACAGAATATAGCAATATGAAGACAGAAAGGAGAGAGGGGTGTACCCTGAACCCAAGAAGGATCTGAAATGGGAACTGAAGCCCTAGGAAAGACAAAGCAAAAGCTCTCCTGGAGGAAAGGATCGGAGGGCCGCCGCGGCACAGTCGGAGGGAGAAGAGACAGAGAAAGAGAAAGCCACTGCTTCAAACACACTCTTGGCCCAAGCCCTCGTTCCAGCAATCGCAGCTTCAGCTTCGGAGACCCACACTCATGGAAGCCTCCCGACCCAAGAGCTGGTCCAGGTCTGGAGAGGAGAGGGTGCAGCCAGGAAAAGAGGCAATGGTGGCTGGGAACTGTTGTCAAATCCAGTGTGAGGATGAGAGGTTGCAACAGCCACTGAAGCGGAGTCCCCACCCTGCAGCAACCTTCCTAATCAGCACCTGGAGGCAAGGTGGAGCCAGAGCACCCAGTACACATTCCACCACACCCAGCTCTATGCCTGCCTCGAGGTTGTAGCCTCCTGCCTCTCCACTGTGTGGGCGTCTGCCAGTGGGGAGCGGTGGGGTGCATCGGTAGCAACATCAGAGTCACAGCAACTCCCAGGGATCCAGCCAAGGAACAAACGGGAACTGGAGCACAACAGCAAGAGAGAGCTGCAGATGGAGGTGGCTCACACGACACCATGCCCTTCTCACTCCAGCATCAAGCAGGAAGCATGAACTGAGTTACTGGGCTTCAGCTCCCACCCCGAACGCCCTCTGTGAGCACCTTGAGCCTCAGCGGCCTGTGCAATCACCATCTGTTCCTGACAGCAATGGGACCCGTCCACAGGCTTCAGGACTCACCTCAAACTACTAATACGAGCAACAAGAGTGTCTCCATACTGCTTGCATATATGAACCTTGTATGAACCCATGGTGATGGGGTAGGCAGCAGAGAGAGAACCTCCCGGAGGAGTGCCACTCAGACTTAGGAATATAACAACACGTGAAGGACAAAAAGGAAAGAGGTGGATATCCTGAACTCGAAAAGGATCTGAAATGGGAACTGAAACCCTCGGAAAGACTAAGCAAAACCTCCTCTGGAGGAGGGGATCGGAGATCTGCCATGGCGCAGTCGGAGGGAGATGAGACAGAGAGCGAGGAGGTCGCCACTCCAAGCACACCCTTGGCCCATGCCCTTGTTTTGGCATTCGCTGCTTCAGCTTCAGAGACCCATTGCCCAGCTGCAAGGGGTTGGGAACGGTAATGATGGAGATCAGGAGGAGGTGGGAGGAGAAGAAAGGGCCTCTGGCATCAAGGCAATGGGACAGAGCCAAAAGGGTCACAGAGGGCGCCCCAATGGGGGCGCGTGCCCCGTGGCTGCTCCACTGAGGGCCCCATGGCTGCCCCGCAGTGGGCCCCATGGCTGCGCCACAGTGGGTCCCGCGGCTGCCCCACAGTGGGCCCCGTGGCTGCCCCACAGTGGGCCCCGTGGCTGCCCTGCTGTGGGCCCCATGGCTGCCCCACAGTGGGCCCCGCAGCTGCACCGCAGTGGGCCCCATGGCTGCCCCAATGTGGGCCCTGCGGCTACCCTGATGTGGGCCCCACAACTGCGCTGCTGTGGGCCCCGCGGCTGCCCCACAGTGGGCCCCGAAGCTGCTCTGCAGTGGGCCCCGTGGCTGCTCCACTGTGGGCCCCGTGGCTGCTCTGCTGAGGGCCCTGTTCAGGGCACCTCATGGACTGGACCTGCCCCCACCCATAGCACGACGACAGGGTGGATCCGGGTGGTCCGCTGTGAGCATATGTACTTTCCCACCTCCAACCATGGCAGTTTGTATACACCCATGTATGTTACAGTATAGTCTGAGGCAGCTATATCTCTTCCCAAGGCGAGAGTCCAAGGATATAGATAAACCCAGGAGTACAGTTATTATCACAGGGAAGATGACTGATTGAGTGGTAGGGCAACAGAGATGAGGGAGGAGAAAAATTGAATGTTCAAATGGGCCATCATCTGTGTAACTGAGTAACAAAGGTGAAGGTAACATTATGTAGGACAGCATCCAGAGCTAATTCCCTTCTATGTTCTCTATAATTCTGTATTTCCTCAATCGTTTTTTTATTAACAGAAGTGAAGATAACTTTATATTATACAGCATCCAGTGCAAATTCCCTACTAACTTCTCTATAATTTGGTATTTCCTTTAATGTTTTTGTGTTAACTAATGTGAAGATAACTATGTAATAAAACATCCAGTGCTAATTCCCTACTATATTCTGTATAACTTTGTATTTTCTGTATTGTTTATGGCTTTTCTGGTTCATACATCTCCATTCTTTAAAATAAAATTTAAAAAAAACAAAAAAGAAGTATCCACATCAGATTAAGCCAAAGTGAGGACAGGATCTCAGTTATAGAAGACAGGATTGTGGTTAATAATCATGAAAAAAAAATATTTCTTAAAAAAGGAAAGGACCATGAGAAATCAGTCCAGCAGCTGCTAGATGATGCAAAAAAGAATAACATAAAAATGATCAGAGTCAATGAAAAAGTAGGAGATAGTGCAAATGACATAAATAGTTGTTCACTGAACTCATGGCAAAGAACTTCCCAAGCAGGGAAAAAGAATTTCACATGCAGTAAATGATGCATATAGAACTCCAACTAGCCTTGGTAAAAAAACAAAACAAAAAAAAAAAAAAAACACAAAACAACAACCAAAAAGGCACTACACCAATGCATATAACAGTCAAGATTTCAGAAATTCAACACAACAACACAATATTAAAATCTGTTAGAGAAAAGAAACAAAACACCTACAAAGAAAGCCCATGAGGATCACAGCAGACCTCTCCGCACAGACCATCAAGTCAAGGAGAGCTTGAAGTAAGGTATTTCAAGCCCTAAAACAAAACAACCTCCAATTCAGATTGATGTATTCCACAAAACTATCTTTCAAAATTGGTGGAGAAATGAGATACTTCCATGACAAAGAACAATGATGAAATTCATGAACATCAAACCAGCACTCCACAATGTTGTAAAGGACATGCTAGAAAGAGATAACAAGGATTGCAACTCCATGAATCCCAAGAAATGAATCAGCCAGCCAAGGCAAGCAATTAAACAGAGGGGAAAAAGGGAGCCAACAAAGGCAAATAACACATCAAGGATAAGTCAATACCTATCAGTTATTCTCATAAATGTTAATTGCCTCAATTCACTGATCAAAAGACACAGACTGGCAGAACGGATCAAGAAACAAGGTCCAACAATATGCTGCATGCAAGAAACACATTTAACTGAAAAAAGAAATTCATAGACTAAAAGCCAAAGGATGGAAAACAATTCTCCATACACCAAGATATCAGAAAAAAGCAGGGATAGCTATTCTACTTGCAGACAAGGTGGATTTCAAGCCAAGAATGATTAAGAGAGACAAAAAGGTCACTACATCCTTGTAAAGGGAGCAATCCAAGAGGAAAGACATAATAATCATAAATACATATGCAGCAAATACTAGCGCACCCACTATATAAAATAAATATTAATGGACATGAAAAATCAAATAAGCACTAATACAGTTATAATGAGGGAACTCAATACCCCATTGTCACAAATAGACAGAGCAACTAGACAAGTAGTCAACAATAAAATAATATTAGAACTGAACTAAACTTTTGAACAAATGCACTTAGCACGTCTACAGAGTGTTCCACCCAACATCTGAATACACATTCTTCTCAGCTGCACAAGGGAAGTTCTCCAAAGTAGACCATATACTAGCTCATAGAACATGCTTACATAAATGCAAAGGACCTGAAATAATCCCATGCATATTATCAAACTATTGTGTACTGAAATTGGAAATCAGTGGCAAAAGAAACCACAAGAACTTCATGAAAACATGGAAATTTAAGTAAAACCCTCTTGAACAACCAACGGGTCACAGATGAAATTAAAGAAGAAATTAAACATTTTATGTAATTAAACAAGACCAATGGAACATATCCAAATTATGAGACCCAGTGAAAGCACTCCTACAAGGGGACTTAATAGCACTGAATATCCATAATAGGAGAACAGACCAAGCTCAAATTAACAACCTAATGTTGAACTTCAAGCTTCTAGGAAAAAAAAAAACAACACCAAATCAAGCACAAAGGTCATATGTGGGAGGAAGTTATAAAGATAAAAGCAGAAATTAATGCAATGGAGACCAAGAAAACAATATAATGAATCAATGAGTCAAAGAGTTGGTGTTTTCAAAGGTTAAATGGAATTAACAAACCCTTACAGCCTTATGAAAAAAAAAAAGCAAAGACTTAAATCCATGGAATTAGGAATTAAAAGAGTGAAATGACAACAGATCCTGCAGAAATCCAGATTATCAATTCCTACTTTGAGAACCTTTATTCTAATAAGATGGGCAATACAGATTAAATGAACAGAATCCTAGATGCATATATACTACTAAAGTTGAATTAAGATTTGAAAAATTCTAAATAAACCAACATCATTTGATGTAATTAAAGAAGTAATTAAAAACCTACCCATAAAGAAAACCTCAGGCCATGACAGATTCACTACTTATTCCTACAAGAAATTTAGAGAAGATCTAATGCCACTACTTCTCAAAATCTGCAGGGAAATTTGAAGGGAAGCAATACTCCCAAATTCACTCCTGGAAGTAAGCATTACCCTGATACCAAAAATCAGAGAAGGACCCAACCAAAAAAGAAAACTACAACACAGATGAACACAGATGAACACAGATGTAAAAATGTTCAATAAGATACTGGCAAACAGAATGCAGTAAATCATCAAGAAGATTACCCACCATGACCAAGTGGGATTCATCCCAGACATGCAAGGGTGACTCAACATCCACAAATCAAAACTGTATTATTCCATGTTAACAAAGGCAAGGGCGAAAACCTCTGATCATCTCAATAGATACAGAAAAAACTCTGACCAAGTTCAACATGCATTCATGATGAAAATCCTACAGAAGACTGGAATACATGGACCTTATCTCAACCTGATAAAAGCTATCTATGACCAACCAACAGCCAACATCATACTAAATAGACAAAAACGAAAGCTTTCACTTTGAGATCAGGAACAAAACAAGGCTGTCCACTGTCATCACTCTTACTCAATACTGTTCTGGAAACATTAGCCAAAGCAATTAGATAAGAAAAAGAAATAAAAGAACTAAGAATAGGAAAGGAAGAAGTTAAATTATCATTTTTAAAGGATGACATGATACTCTACATAGAAGATCCCCAAAACACCAAACTAATCCCAGATTTAATAACAAAATTCAGTAGCATAGTGGATATGAATTCAACATGCAAAAATCAACAGCTTTCCTGTACACGAATAACTAACTAACTGAGAGAGATTAGAGAAACCACAACTTTCACAATGGCATACAAAAAAGGAAATAACTAGGAATAAATCTAATAGAGAAAATAAAATAACTCTACATGGAAAAGTACAGTACTCTAAAAAAGGACACTGAAGAAGATATCAGGAAATTGAAAGACATCCCTTGATCTTGGATAGGAAGAACCAATATAGAGAAAATGGACATACTTCCAAAATTGTTATACACATTTAACACAATACTGATCGAAATTCCAAAAGCATATCTCACAGAATTCGAGAAAAAAATCTAAAATTGATTTGGAACCAGAAGAGACCTAGAATAACAAAGGCAATTCTGGGCAACAAAGGAAAGGCAGGGGGCATCACAATCCCTGACTTGAAACTGTACTACAAAGCTACTATGATGAAAACAGCATGGTTACTGGCAAAGAAAAAAAACAGACTCAAGGACCAACAGAACAGATTATAAAATGGAAAAACAACTCCAGACATACTCAGCCACCTTATGTTTGACAGAGGAGCCAAACACCTTCACTGGAAGAAAGACAGATAACCTCTTTAATAAATGGTGCTGGAAAAACTGGCTTTGCACATGCTGAAGATTAAAACTAGACACATATCTATCACTATGCACTAAACTAACATCAAAATGGATCAAAGATCTAAGTATTAAAACAGAAGTATTAAATCTGCTAGAAGATAGAGCAGGTAGAACTCTTGAACACATTGGTGTAGGCAAAGACTTTATGAACAAAAACTCAATTACGCAGAAGCTATCACAAAGAATCAACCAATGGGATCCCAACTTATTAAAAAGCTTTTGCCCAGCAAGAGAAGCCACTAACAGTGAAGAGACAACCCATGGTGTAAGAAAAAAATTTTGCCAGCTGTTCCTCATACAAAGGATTAACATCTAGAATATAGATAGAATTTTTAAAACTCAGACCTAATAAATTAAAAGACCCAATCCAAAAATCGGCATCTGGGGCTAGAGATGTACCATAGTGTCATAGCAGCTGCATGGCAAGCACAAGGTCATGAGTTCAATTCCCAGTACCAAAAAAAGGGCCAAAAATGGGCATCTGAAATGAATACACTCTTCTCAGATGAAGAAGTTCAAACAGCAAATAAATACATGAAAAAATGTTCAACATCATAGGTCATTCAAGAGATGCGAATTAAAACAACTCTGAGATTCCATCTCACTCCAGAAAGAATGGCTATTATCAAGAAATCAACCAATAACAAGTGCTGATGGGGCTCTGGGGAAATGAAGCCTACCCCACTGATGGTGGAAGTGTAGACTGGTGCAAACACTGTGGAAATCAGAGTGGAGATTCTTCAAAAAACTAGGATTAGAGGTTTAATTTGACACAGTGAATCCCTTCTGAGTTTAATTCTTCTGAAAGAATTACAAGCATCACACCATAGCAATATATGCACACCCATGTTTATAGCACCACAGTTTGTAATAGCAAATTCTTGGGAAAAAAACAAATATCCATCAATAAAAAGGAATCAATAAAGATGTGGTGTTTTTAATACAATGGAGTACTACTCATCCATGAAGAAAGACAAACGAGACATTTCTAGGTAAATGTCTTATGATCGGACAAATGTGTAAATATCACATTTTCTCCCAAAATGAACAAAAGCTATTGTGAAACTGGGGCAAATTCTTAAAAAGCAAAGAGCAATTAGAAAGGGGAAGAGAAAAAGGAAAAAATGATAACAGAAGGGATAAACGGAAACAAAGGCCTGTAAATAAGGAAGGGGCGAGGGGCTGAAGGGAGGGGAGGGATGGAGAACAGCAGGAACCACGACATCTCATATACATGTAAACGTCCCTGTGATGAATACAATCATTACGTGTATCCAAACTGCACCAATAAACTTAATAAAAAATCAATAAAATATGGAAACCAGACACCTGGAATCAGGCATCTATAGAGGCGGATTTGTTTAATTCAATCTTCTTCACACCTAGTTTGATGCTGCTTCATTCTGAAATTCTCCTCCTTCCCACACTTGGCAATATAACTCTGAGGAAGTGCTTTTGCTTTGCCTATGCGAAAAAAAGTCAGACTGTACTCCAAAAATAAACCTTCATCAACACTGCAAACACCAATGTGTATGTGAGTTTCCCATACACTCACGGGAACCTTGGCCATCAAGAGAGCGAGATCTGCCTCTTACAGCGGAGAGCAGCCACGGGCAGGGCGGTGGGGGAGAACAGGGGACACCGAGGACCAGCAGCCGGCCGCCACCTGCTACAGAAACCACGCCACCCCGTTCACTGGCACGGGACAGGGCGGGCTCCTTTCTCCCACTCACGCTCAGAGCAGAGGAGGACAGGCCCAGGCCTCTCATCCTCGCCACAACTGGGCTCAGACCAGGAGAGGAGGCAGCAGTGAGGAGGGAGAGGACACCACACCCTGCATATGGGCCAAAATTCCACGTTCACGCTGCTGCTTTAACCAAAGGCGACTTCCAAGCCGGGTAGCTGCTCCAAGTCAGGTTCGTGGGTGCCTGCTCCACAGAGCTTTCCCCACCCTGCACTTCCATGCCTCTCTGATGGGCCGGGTGGATTTAAGGGCAGAGGCAGCCTCCATTACTACGGCGCAAGCTTCTCAGTGGTGGTGAAATGCATTTGCTCTCCCTCCACACCCGAGCCTAAAATAGCAATCAGATCTGTTATAGGACTGTGTTATAAATTAAATAGTTACATAAACTCAGTGTCCAGTAAATGCCATGTGATATTATTTCTAACCCACTGCTGAATTAATAGTAAATACACAGTCTTTTCTCCATGAATGACTGGAGGTTACAATTTTAGCCCCAGATATGTCCCAGGAGTCTCACACAGGCTGACCTCTTCTCCTTTGAGTCTGGCTCGGTTTACCTGATGTCCCTGCTTTCTTTCCTCACCCCGCAGCTCCAGGGACATCACCCTCCCCGTTCCCCAGCCAGAAAGCCGCCCCTGACCCTGTGAGGATGCAGCACGGGCCTGGCAAACGTGCAGTCCTAGTGCTTGACACAGGCTGCTGCTGCTCAACCGGGGGCCACAGGCCAACGCGGGAAGCCTCCCTGCTTTCCGACCGTCTTTTCATGAAAGCACAAATGCAGAAAGTGAGAGCTGAGGACCCAGCGACTTCTCGCTCCCTGAGTGGGTGTGGACCATCTGGGCTCCTGCCAGACTTGGACAATGCTCTGTGTGCGGTGTGAGCTTCACACCGATCCTGTTCTGTAGGACACACTGCAGCACACAACATGGCAAGCTGGGCTTGTCACCTACAACCCTATAAACACACATGAAACTTGAGACAATGCAATCATTTTTATGAAGTCACTCATAGGGTGAGTTCTACTTACATCTGAAACAAGGAACTGAAATTTGTATCTCATCACAGGTAAGAGGCCAGTTTGGTCTCAGCTTTTCAGACGAGACTAGAGCAAGATCTGCCTGTGTGATATCTTCCATGACTTAATGATCTTAATAATTTCAAAGACCAAATAGATAAGATCAAATAAAATCAAGGGTTAGAGGCTAAGAAAAAGACTATCCGCAGATACTGATGGCATATATCTCAATGTAATAGCCAGCAACAAAATTATTGAGGATTTTTATACTACGTGTCTGAAGTAATTATTGTCAAGTACATTATAAGTTTTATACTCCACCAAAAATACTCTGAAATTGAAAATTAATCTCTGTAGAATAATTTTTAGTCAAAAGGAAAAGATCATAATAACAGAAGTTAAATTGCTGAGTAGTGATGGATCAAAGATGTGTCGGGAAAATACATCACTTGTCTTACTTTGGACACAATTTTAAAGTAAAATTCTGTTCCTGGAATTATTCTAAAAGGTCTTCTGTACCTGTCCACACACCTCTGTGGGGCTGATTTCTCTGCTATGGGTATTACTAGAACAAAAGATAGACACAGAAAAGTGAAGCCACATCACCTTCTGCCAGCAGCACTGCTGTTACATGTGAATGAGCCAAAAGTAGTCCAGGTTCTCCTCCACCAGGAGGAAAGGGCCGCCAAGCACACACCCCATGACACGCAGTACAGAGCTTTGGCTGCGGAAAGTCCTGCGACAGCAGCGGTAAGAACAGGTGGGAAGGAAAGGGAAGAAGAACAGTAACTCTGGCTTCCGGTCAGACCCCTCTGACTCTGGGGGCCTCATGTATCTGTGATCTGTGGCCTCCAGCATCGCAACCTCATCAGGCTTTGATATTTTATTTCACCTCTTTTAGGACAGTGGAAGCATGGAGAGCAAATAGGGTGGTAAGGTGTTTGCAGTTGATTGGCGGGAAGGGAGTGTCTCACTCAGCTCCTTTGATTCTAAGTATTATTGGCACAGCTGTAATTTAAACAAATATATAAATTCAAAATAAGCTATTTTAAGTAACTTTAGAAACAAACACAATGCTCATTCCTAGAGTACACACTTTTAGTGTAGCAAAACACTATTTCTTTTTTAACTTTTGTTTTCTTACAATTGAGGAAAGGCAAGAACTATGTGTAATGGTGATTATATTAGTTGTCCATCTTTATTTTCTGCCTCATAATTTCTCTCACTTTTCCAGAGTTAAGTTTGGTTAGGTTATACCTATTGAAATAATACCCTAGTGGCTGGCTGTGGGCCACTGGCCAGAGGACTGCATGAGATCAATGTCCAGAGGGAAGCAACTCTGGAGCCGCAGGCCCAAGCCCTCCTGGAACACATGGTCAGAGGCACAGCAGCCCGCAGGCCCACAGGCCCAAGCAGGGTCAAGGACACTGACTGAGGACTGGATGCTCTGGCCCTCTCCGGCCTCATACCCCAACTGGTTACTCAGACTGGCCCTGAGGTCAGGGAGGAACACAGCACACTGGCTTGCCCTGCCCCGTCCTTCTGCTGTCCCCTGCATGAATTCCTGCCCTGACCTCCTTCCTTTGTCCTTTACCTTTGCTTCCTGGTTCTTTCAATAAAAAGCCACAGAAGCTTCAGTTCAGAGCTGTCTCTATAAGACCCTTAGGCTGAGGGCCCCAAGTTCAGGGCAGTTCCTCGGGCCTTCTGGAGACTGCACCGGACATTCACTCCGGTCATCTTGCACCCTTTGCGTCAGGCCATGGTCGTGAGCTGTGACAAGCGGTCCCCGTGTGAGGAATAGGTTGGTGCAACTCCACGCGGAGGACCCATCTTCCTGCGCCTGGAAGAGGAACAGCAGCACCCAACTTCACTTCCTGGTAAGGGGACGGAGGGGGCCACAGAACAGCCCGAAAGGCCTTCAGCAAGGTCTCAGGTTAGGTTTATCGGCCCAGAGACTTTCACTGTCTGAGTACGGGGGGCAGGGGCAGTTCGGCAGTTCTCTGTCCTCCTTCACTTTCAGTCACATGGTGCAGATCAAGCTTCTGCCAAAGAGGAAAAACAATGTCAGCAACATCTGCAATGTTTATAAAGACATCTGGATGTAAAGTTCTGAACCTCAGCTTCTTAAATGATTGATAGTTACCTGACCACAGGGTCATGGTGTCCACTGGAGGACAGCCTCAAGGAGGAGGACTGGGGGACACCTGGGTAGAAAACTGAGAGCATCACTGTGTCCTGTAAAAGCTGTGCATTTTGCTCTCAGGTGTCTTTGGGTGTCACTATTTGATCTACTGAATCAGACAAAGTTCCCCTGAAAAGCCTTCTTCCCCCTCCCCAGCCCGCTCTGAAAGCTCCCTGCCACCTCTGACCACCAGAGGACCAGGAGAGGTGGCGGGAGGCGAGGGGCACGTGATTATAGTACTTTGTGCCAACTGGACTGGTTTTCAAAAACAAGTAAAGAAAATAAAAATAGAAAAGCTAGGGAAAGAAAATAAAAATAGGGAAATAAAAGGAAAAGAAAAACAGGAAAACTAAATAATATTAGGGAAAAATAAGGGCAGAAAAAGAAAATAAAAATTGAAAACATGGGAGAGTAAAATTAGAAAAATAGAAAAAGAAAAATGGGCAAAAGAAAATAGTGAGAATGCTGAATACCACAAATTTTATGCCAGGAAGTGATGCTAAATTGTGAAAATCTTATCAGGAAAAAAGAAATACCTATCAGTATTTTTTAAAACACTCAAGCACACACTTATGTGAATCCAAAACTCTAAAGCTTAAAGAAGCATCTCCAATCTGCCCTCCGACACGCTCTTACTTGCTTTCTCTCTGTCTCTCTGTCCGTCTCCCTGAAAATTAAAAACAGCCCTTCAGGCTCTTGGATTACTGGTTTACTTTTCTGTTTGCAATGTGACTTCAATCCTTGCAGTTTTGTCCTGGAGGCACGTTTTGATAAGCACTGCTGACCCCCCTGGGAGCTTTTGGTCCTGGTTGCTGTCCGCGCTTGAGAGAGCTGGGATTTGGTGCCCCAGGGCGGTTCTCCTCTCTGTGACTTCCAGGACCCAGTTTCCAGGGTGGTGGGTTTCACCCTCCCTGTTGCTCTTCCACAGAGAAGCTGACCTTGACTTACCTCTTTCAATTCTTTTAACTCTGACCTAGATGTTACCCTCAGACAGTCAAAGAATGAATGTAAATGTTTTAGTCCAAGTTTATCAGCCACTCTACCCTCAGGCAGAACTGGAACTTAAAACTCCTTTCACTTCCCTCTCCCTGCTAGAACGCTCCTCCACGGGGCAAACTGACTGGTTTTTATAGCACAGATATGTTCACTGGTGAACCAAAAATACTCCTAGGAATCCTTCTGATTTCTTAACACTTCTAAACAAAAATAGGTCTATTCCAATAAGATAAACCATCAGCCTAAATCCTTCCTTAGTAATAGCCTTTGCTTTCATTGGTATAAAAAGGTTTTTCCTTGACTCATTACAAGATCCTGTGCTCATTGATGACCTGTATGAAAAGTTCTGACTAGTCTTCTATTGTTATGAACCAAAAACATGTAGAAGGGTGGTTGTAATTACACTTGGCTAATGTATGTGAGAGTGCACTCTGCTTGAAAGGCAACTATTTGCGTGTTTGTATATCTGTCCATCTGTTCCTTTAATGTATATCAATAACTGATTAAAGCACTGCAGCTGTCTTCTTTAAAAATATTTTTAGCTTAATAATTTCATTTTAATTTTTTTCTTTTTTTTTGTTCTTTTTGAGATTGCCATAGAAATCCTACTTATATATGTTTTCAAAGTACCCAAACCTATTTAAAAGCATTACCAGATAAATACTGACAGGCTTCAGGCCTATATAATTACAAAAGCCTTAAAATTTGATAACACATAGGTTACCCATGATTTAGGGTTTTATATGTATATATTTCTTATGTTAAACTTCGGCTGTGTTATATTATCTCCAATAGGTCTAGTTAAATTAGTTTATAAACACTTAAAATATTATCACAAAAAAGACAATATCACAAACGCTTGTGGTTCATATACTCTAACAATGGTAATTTATAGCAGCTGGTAAGAGTAAACGTTGGTAACATATTTCCACCCGGGTTCCTAGGTAACCAAGGCAATATCAAAAATCAGTTTTATAAATGCAGTGTCTATCATTGTCTACATATACACATTATGACTGTCACATCTTTGTTGAGAAATCGGGCTGTTCTCTGACTAGCAATTTGTGTAGAAAAGCAAGCACTAGCCTTTAAAGGACGCCAGTGTTTTCCTCTCCGCAAGTTGGCTGGAGCCCTCTCAACAGGCTCCAGCCGCCTTCTTCACCGCAGCCTCTGTTTCCCAGGTGGGAAGTGAGGGGCCACTGAGGGACAGGCTCCCATAGTACATATATATATCTTTACATAAATGTTATCTGTTGTGTTGGTTCATCTAAAGTAATTGTTTTTAGTTATGAATGATTAATTTTCTATGTCTAAAATGATATGATTTCCTAAAAATACTGATATGCCCTTGTTTAAACTTATAAAACTAAATTTCAAAGCAAAGGTTCTACATTTTACTAAAATAAGTTTCTTTTGTTATCATTAGGTTTTAGCATACCAAAAAAGTGAGCTTTAAGAGATGAAGAGTATTTGAATATTAAACTATAAAACATGTTCAATAATCATTTCGTGATTGGTTAAATAAACTACTGTCTTATATATATTATGTACTATATACATACTACAATAAGGTGCTATAGTATGTATAGAGTATATAGTATGCACTTAGTATATATAACATATACTTGGGATATGTCTATGAATACATCTAAAAACAACCTATGCAATGAAAATAAAGTTTACAGAGGTAAGGCTACAAAAGCTTATTTGCATATAAAAGCAAATTGCACATAAAAGCTCATAGAAGCATTTGCTTTTTCTATAAAAAGTAAACATTTAATTTCAAAAATGTATGTTTAGTGCCATCAGTCACCCATTAATGTCTAACTCAGATTTGCAAGCATATTCCTACACGAGGGACACAGAAGAGACCGTGAAAGGGCGTGATACTGCCCACTACTACATGGATAGCACCAGCCTCACAGTTAGGAGACCTGGAAGGAGAGGACAGAAAGAACAAGATTTACTGTGAAGGCTGCCAGGAGAAGAGAGGCAAACACCAGCCATTAAAGAGCAGTGTTCATTTTCAACTTTCTCCCCCTGCTGCTTGGATAACAAAGATCAAGCTGATCATGTGATACCTGTCATATACAGCCCTGATTCTTCAGTCTTTCTAAAACAATGCTGCTTCTTGACAGTTTAAGTATGTTCAATCTCTGAGCAACACTCTTTTAGATTTTTAAAAATCTATTTTATTTAGCATAATATTTTTAAGGTCCATCTGTGTTGTCACATAATATACAGTCATATCTTTATTCTCCACTTGTTTCAAAATTGCTGCATGAGTGAACTCTGATCTTTTTTTAAGAGAAAAAATTTCAAAACAAGATAATACTAGGGTCTCAGCGTTGTTTTAATTTGCATTTTGTGAATGACCAGTGATGTTGAACAGTTTTCATATATTTATTTCCTGTTTATACTTCTTCATCTGAGAAGTGTATACTTATCTCAGATGCCCATTTTTTTTAATTTAGCCTTTAAAATTGTGAAGTCTGATTTTGAGTTCTTTATATGTTCTCAATAGTAATCCTTTTTCTGAGGAACAGCTGGCAAACATTATTTCTCACACTGAGGGTTGTCTCTTCACTCTGTCAGTCGTTTCTCTTTCTGTGAAACAGCTTTTTAAGATGAGATCCCAGTTGTTGATTCTTTGTGCTGGTTCTTGTGCAATCAGGGTTTTCTTCATAAAGTCTTTGTCTACACCAATGTCTTCAAGAGTTTTACCTATACTATCTTCCAGCAGATTTAATGTTTCTGTTTGAATATTTAGATCTTTGATCCATTTTAAATTTAGTTTAGTGCATGGTGAAAGATACGGGTCCAATTTTAATCTTTCACATGTGCAAAGCCAATTTTCCCAGCATCATTTATTAAAGAGGCATCTTTCTTCCAGTGAATGTGTTTGGCACCTTTGTCAAAGATAAGGCAGCTTGAGTATGATCTGGAGTTATTTTTGCATCTTGTAATCTGTCCCATGGATCCTCGGGTCTGTGTTTTTTGTTTTTTTTTTTTGCTGGTATCATGCTGTTTTCATGACAGCATCTTTATAGTATAATTTGAAGTCAGGGATTGTGATGCCTCTGCCTTTCTTTTGTTGCTCAGAATTGCCTTTGCTCTATTAATTCTCTCCTGGCTCTAAAATGAATTTTAGGATTATTTTCTCTAATTCTCCAAAATATGCTGTTGGAATTTGGATCACAATTTTGTTAAATCTGTGTAACAGTTTTGGAAGTATGACCATTTTCACTGTATTGGTTCTTCCCACCCAAGAACAAGGGATATCTTTCCATTTTCTGACATCCTCTTCAATCTCATTTTTCAGAGTACTATATTTTCCAATGTAGACGTCTTTTACATCTTTTGTTGATGGATTCCTAGGTATTTTTTGTTTTTTGGATGCTATTGTGAAGGTTGTGGTTTCCCTAGTTTCTCTCTCAGTACGTTTGTTATTTATGTACAGGAATGCTATTGTTTTGGGTGCTGATTTTGTATCCAGCTACACTACCACATTTGCTTGTTAAGTCTGGAAGTCCTTTGGAGGAGTTCTTGGGATCTGCCATGTAGAGTATCATGTCATCTGCAAAAACTGATAATTTCACTTCTTTCTTTCCTATCTTTATTCTTTTACTTCTTTCTCTTGTCTAATTGCTCTGGCTAAAGTTTCCAGGACTATGCTGAATAAGAGTGGAGACAGTGGACATCCTTGTCTTATTCCCGGTTTTAGAGTGAAAACTTCAGTTTTTGTCCATTTAGCATGATGTCGGCTACTGGTTTGTCGTAAAGGGCTTTTATCAGATTGAGGTAAAGACCATCTGTAGGGTTTTGATCATCAGTGGTTGCTGGGCTTTGTCAAAGCCTTTTGTGCATCTATTGAGATGATCATGTGATTTTTGTCCTTCACTCTATTAATGTGGTATGTTACATTTATTCATTTACATACATTAAACCATCCCTGCATCCCTGGTATGAATCCTATGTGGTTATGATATATAATCTTCTTGATGGTTTGCTGCACTCTGTTTGCCAGTATCTTATTGAGGATTTTTGCATCTATGTTCATGTGGGAGTCTGACCTGAAGTTCCCTTTCTTAGTTGAGTCCTTCTCCAGTTCTGGTATCAGGATAATGCTTGCTTCCAGGAATGAATTTGAGGGTATTGCTTCCCTTTCAATTTCATTAAAGAGTTTGAGAAGTAGTGCTAGTAAGTCTTCTCTAAATTTCTTGAAGAATTCAGCAGTGAATCCATCAGGGTCTGGACTTTTCTTTGTTGGTAGGTTTTTAATTATATCTTTGATTTCACTCATGGATATTGGTTTATTTAGGATTTTTATCTTCTTGATTCAGCTTTGGCAATTCTTATGTATCTAGAAATCTGTCCATTTCTTCTGCATGTTCCATCTTATTAGAATACAAGTTTTCAAAGTAAGTGTACATGATCTTCTAGATTTCTAGAGTCCGTTGTGATCTCATTCTTTCCATTCCTTATTGCATAGATTTGACTCTTTCCTTTTTTGATAAGGTTGGCTAAGAGTTTGTTGATTTATTTAATCTTTCAAAGAAATAACTCTTCAATTTGTATTGGTTTTTTAGTCTCCAATGCATTAATTTCTGCTCTGATCTTTATAATTTCCTCCCTCTACAAGCTTTTGACTTACCCTGCTCTACTTTTTCTAGAAGTTTGAGGTTCATCATTAAGTTGTTTATTTGTGCTTGCTCTATTTTCCTGATGTGGGTATTCACTGCTATAAATTTCCCCCTAAGATTGCTTTCATTGTGACCCATAAGCTCTGGTATGTTGTACTGTCATTATCACTTAATTGTGTAAACTAATTTCTTCTTTAATTTCATCTGTAATGCATTCATTGTTCAGGAGGGTGCTATTTAATTTCCATGTGTGAATTTCTTGTGGTTTCTCTGTCCATCGGTTTCCAATTTAATTGCACTATGGTCTGATAATATGCACAGGATAATTTCAATTCCTTTGCATTTACTTAAGCATGTTCTATGAGTTAATATGTGGTCTATTTTGGAGAATATCCCATCTGCAGCTGAGAAGAATGTATATTCCAATGTTATGGGATGGAACACTCTGTAGACATTTACTAAGCCTATTTGTTCAAAAGTTTGATTCAGTTCTTATATTTCATTCTTGTTTTTCTCTGGTTGATCTGTCTTTTGTGACCGTGGGATACTAAGATCTCCCAACAAAATGGTATCAGTGCTTATTTGATTTTTCATGTCCATTAATATTTGTTTTATATAGTTGGGTGCACTGGTATTTGGTGCATGTGTATTTATGATTATTATGTCTTTCCTCTTGGATTGCTCCCTTTACAAGGATGTAGTGACCTTTTTGTCTCTCTTAATCATTCTTGGCTTGAAATCCACCTTGTCTGCAAGTAGAATAGCTATCCCTGCTTTTTTCTGATATCTTGGTGTATGGAGAATTGTTTTCCATCCTTTGGCTTTTAATCTATGAATTTCTTTTTTCAGTTAAATGTGTTTCTTGTATGCAGCATATGGTTGGACCTTGTTTCTTGATCCGTTCTGCCAGTCTGTGTCTTTTGATCAGTGAATTGAGGCAATTAACATTTATGAGAATAACTGATAGGTATTGACTTATCCTTGATGTGTTATTTGCCTTTGTTGGCTCCCTTTTTCCCCTCTGTTTAATTGCTTGCCTTGGCTGGCTGATTCATTTCTTGGGATTCATGGAGTTGCAATCCTTGTTATCTCTTTCTAGCATGTCCTTTACAACATTGTGGAGTGCTGGTTTGATGTTCATGAATTTCATCATGTGTTCTTTGTCATGGAAGTATCTCATATCTCCACCAATTTTGAAAGATAGTTTTGTGGAATACATCAATCTGAACTGGAGGTTGTTTTGTTTTAGGGCTTGAAATACCTTACTTCAAGCTCTCCTTGACTTGATGGTCTGTGCGGAGAGGTCTTCTGTGATCCTCATGGGCTTTCTTTGTAGGTGTTTTGTTTCTTTTCTCTAACAGATTTTAGTATTGTGTTGTTGTGTTGAATTTCTGGAATCTTGACTATTATATGCAGTGGTGTAGTGGGATTTTTTGTTGTTTTGGGTTTTTTTTACCAAGAACAAAAAGTAGAAAAGATTGGAGTTCTATATGCATCATTTACTGCATGTGAAATTCTTTTTCCCTGCTTGGGAAATTCTCTGCCATGAGTTCAGTGAACAACTATTTATGTCATTTGCACTATCTCCTACTTTTTCATTGACTCTGATCATTTTTATGTTATTCTTTCTTGCATTTTCTAGCAGCTGCTGGACTGATTTCTCATGATCCCTTCCTTTTTTAAGAAATTTTTTTTCATGATTATTAACCACAATCCTGTCTTCTATATCTGAGATCCTGTTCTCACATTGCCTTAATCTGATGTGGATACTTTCAATGGAATTTTTATTCTCCTTGATATCTATTTAAGTCTATCTTATAGATTCCATTTCTTTCCTATGCTGAACAATCACGGCTTCCATAATTTTCTTAAGCTCTTCCATTTTTTGTCTGTATGTGCTCTAGAGTTACTAGGCATAGTTTTCATTGTGGACACCATCTCCACAGTTATCTGAGAAATTAGTTCTGATTTGACTTTTTTCGAATGCCTCATTCAATTATTTCGTTGTTACCACTTCAGTAGGCCAGATACCTGGCATTCAGGTTGTCTTACCTCACTGCCCTCTGGTTTTGCCTTTGGTGAACCGGATATCTGGGGTTGCATCTTGTTTAAGTATCTTCTCACATTCTGTTTTTCAGTTTAATTCCTAGGGTGGTACTTGTAAATTGCCTGTAGTGGGTTGCTTTTTGCTAGTATTTAGAGCCCTTAGGAAATGACTACTTCTCCAACATATCATCCAGGTATAAGTGGTTTTGGGGTTTTGAGTCTTTTACAAGAGCCTATGTCTTCAATTTGTTGGGGGTGGGAAGTTGCTGCCTGTTTGGTCCAGCTCCTGGTTCTTTGGCACTGTGCCACAATATTTTCAGTGACCCTTAGTCAGTTGCAGTTTTGAAATACCAGGAAGAATTGCTATTTAGAACAATTATGTCACTTTTGGCTAAAGTGGTACCATCATCAATAACAGTATCAATCATAGCCTAGAAAATGACAAATTGAGCTAACCACTAATTTATCACCTGTAACTGTCTAAACTAGACTTGTGGTTATATATAAAAAAAACCTAAGAC
Organism: Dinomys branickii; assembly: GCA_004027595.1. Lineage (NCBI taxonomy): Eukaryota > Metazoa > Chordata > Mammalia > Rodentia > Dinomyidae > Dinomys > Dinomys branickii. The sequence continues at coordinate 1,700 of PVLD010016074.1, read as the reverse complement.
AAGAAAATTATATGCAGGGAGGCGATCGGCGCTGCACGCTGGCAGCGGCTCGGCTGAGTCCTCGTACCCCCGAGGGCGATTGCTGCGGGACGGACCCTCCCATCTCCCGACCCCGAATGGCTTGCAGGTGGCTGCGGCCAGGAATTTTTGGCAGCGGCAGAGCAGGGCCGTCTTGGAGACCGCGCTGCTCGGGCAGACTGAGCTAATCCGGGCTACAGACTGGGGTCCCGCTCAGATCCCCACCCCCACAGCCGGCACCATCCTCGGCCAGAGAGCGCGCATTGCGGCCGCTGCAGTCGGCGGCTCCTGCGAGAACACCGAGGAGGCAGAGAAGCACCGGGGAGCAGCGCATCGTGGGCGAGGCATGACATATTAGCAATTTGGGGATCTCCTGCTGCACAATCCCAGTGTGAGTTGATTGGGCGCCCTGACTGGATTTTTGAGTTGGGGAGAAGCTCCGCCCAGCGAGGGACATCCGAGAAGCACTACTGACTGCACAGACCCCAGGACGGAAGAGCTGGCTGGGCGCCCCGACCGGGTTTTTTGAGTGGGGGAGGAGCTCCACCCAGGGAGGAACACCTGAGTGACCCCCTGCCCACACAGTCCCCGGGGAGGTGAGCTGTTTATGCGCCCCAGCCAGGTCTCTGGGTAGGGAGTAGCTTGGCACACAAAGCAGCATATGAGCAGCCTATTGAGCGGAACTCTCAGCAGAAAGCTTAAGGGACATTGTCCCGAAGAGGAATCACTGGAGCAGCCTTTGCAACAGATCTTTGCCTGGTGAACTGCCTGGGTAATTTATTGCTCAATATTTTGAATCTGATACCCAAAAATGGGAAGACAGAAGAACAAAACGCAGTCTCGGAACTCAACCCCACCCAGAACAAGTCCTGAATGCGAGGATACAGGGGAACTAGGAAGCCACATACCTGCAAATTCTGAAACGATTGCATCCGAAACAATGAAACAACTCCAACAGGCCATAGAAGAGCTTAAAGCAGAAATAAGCCACATACCTGCAATAATTTCTCAGACAAAAAATGAACTGAAAACTATAATGGAAGAAATGTTTCGTACACATAGAGAAGAAATAGATAAAAGATTAGAAGAAAGTAGGAAACAAATGGAAACGTTACAAGAGCAATTTAGGAATGAATTACCAAGAATGAAACAGGTCCAAAGAGATTGCCAGGATTTGAAAACTACCATTGAAAGCTTGAAAAACTGCTTAAATGAAACCGAAGATAGAATTTCAGACCTTGAAGACAGCATGGCAGCTTATGAGCATGAAAGGAAGGATGTCATAAAATCATCACAGACCCAAGAAAAATCAATCCAACAGCTGCAAGATGAGGCAAAATGAAATAATATTCGAGTAATAGGAGTCAGTGAAACAGCAGGAGACCACACAAACGATATAAAAAGAATATTTGTGGGGCTGGGGATATAGCTCAGTGGAATAAGCACTTGCCTAGCAAGCGCAGGGTCCTGAGTTTAATCCCCAGTACCGCAAAAAAAAAAAAAAAAAAAGAATATTTGCTGAAATAATAACAGAAAATTTTCCAAACAAGGTAAAAGATACTGAACTACAATTAATCGAGGTATATAGAACCCCAACGATCCATAATCCAAAGAAAACCACACACAGACATATAATAGTCAAGATCCCAGACATCCAGCAAAAGAACACAATATTAAAAGCT